>JANZLD010000006.1:56027445-56042374 GCA_026413575.1 Erythroxylum carthagenense
ATAATTAAATCAATTAAGGCAAAATAAAATGAAATTAAAGTAAGCGAGTAATTAAATAAATTCATAAATAATAATAAAAATTTTCGGGGCCCAACAGGAGAAGAGAAGAAGAGAAGTGGAGAAGTTATCAACTGAAGATCCCAATGCCCACCTAGCAAACTTTTAGGAGATATGTGGCACTTTTAGATTCTAAGGGATGTCTGATGATGCTGTGAGGGTCAGATTATTTCCATTCATTTTGAAAGATCGAGCCAAGGCATGGTAGAACTTACTTGGTGCATCTCAGATTACTACATAGGAGTAAGTAGCCCAAGCCTTCCTTGCCAAGTACTTCCTATTGACAAAGACTATGCAGATCATCAAGAAAATTACAAACTTTAGCAACATGATGGGGAGTCATTATTTGAAGCTTAGGAGAGGTTCAAGGAGTTACAAAGAAGCTGCCCATACCACAACCTTCCAATGTAGTTCTTACTACATACATTCTATAATGGTGTGAATCAGTTTACAAGAGGGACAATAGATGCAACTGCTAGAGAGTCGTTGATGAGGAAAACCATTGAGGCAGCTCATGATCTTTTAAAGAACTTGGCAAGCAATAGTTGTATATGGTCAAATGAAAGGAATAGGTAAGGCACAAAAGAACAAAAAGACATGATTCCAATTGATTATGTCACAACCTTATAAGCTCAGATTACCGCCCTTACTAAGCAGTTGAACAATATGCAAGGAGCTTCGTCATCCATAGCCAAAGCCTTGCAGGTCCACTGTGAGTTATGTGGGCAGGACCAATATTGCATAGTAGAATGCTTCTTGTTGGGAGCTTGTAGCACAGAACAGGTATATTACTTGGGACAACCACATCAAGGTAACCATCCATACTCTAACACTTATAATCTGGGGTGAAAAATCACCCAAATTTTTCTTGGAGTACTAACAATGTAGGTTACCAAGCAAAACCACAAAGACTACCCAGATTTCATCAAGACCGTCTTGGGTCTTTGGAGAGCAAAATGGATAAGTTAATGGACGTATTGGGGTCCAAATTCTTAAGCCAAGAGGAAAGTCAAAGAAGGTAGGAAGAGAATCAGAAACAGATGTTTACAAGCCAGGATGCCAAATTTGACCAAATCTTAAAGAACCATGCTTCCTCCATTCACAACTTAGAGGTTCACGAAGGTCAACTTGCTACTGCTTTGTCTTCTATAAATGCAAATAGCCTACCAAGCAACACTAAATCCAACCTAAAGGAACAACTCAAGGCAATCACATTTCGGAGTGGCAAGCAACTAGAGGAGCCAAGTATGAAAAAGGAGAGTCAAACGAAGGAGAAAGGCAATGAGATAAAAGAAGAGAAAGTATAAGAGAGGCCATATGTACCATCATCACATTACAAACCTAAACTCCCTTATCCATAAAGGGTGAGACAACATCAGGTAGACACTTAGTTTCTAAGTTTCTGGAGAAATTGAAGAAGCTTCAAATTAACTTATCATTGGTGGAAGCCTTGGGGTGCATACCCAGGTATACTCACACATAAACGCACTTGGGAGGACAATCAGATGGTAGCCTTGACAAAGAATTGGAGTTTGATCATATCAAGCATAACGCCTTCAAAACTACAAGATCCAGGGAGTTTTACTATTTTATGTGTTGTTGGTAACTTTAAATTTTCTAAATGTTTATGTGATTTAGGTGCAAGTATTAATTTGATTCCTTTGTCTATTTTAGGAAATTGGGATTAGGAGAGGTCAAGCCAACATCCATGCTCATTCAATTTGCAAATCAATCCATTAAGAGGCCATTTGTAGTTATAAAATATATGCTAGTAAAAGTAGATAAATTTATCATTCTTGTTGATTTTGTTAGACTTTGAAACAAATAGTCATTATCCATTGATTTTGGGTAGGCCCTTTATGAATACCGGTAGGCCATTAGTTGATGTGCATAATGGAAAACTTGGTTTGAGAATTAGTGATAAGTAAGTTGAAGCTTTTAAATGTAAGGATTATTTACCCTATTTCAAATAGTGAGTGGGTGAGTCCAGTGCAATGTGTGCCTAAGAAGGGTGGCATGATAGTGATGGAGAATGAACATGGTGAAAAGATTTCTACTAGGACCATCACAAGTTGGCGAGTGTGTATTAATTATAGGAAGCTCAATTTGGCCACCAAGGAAGACCATTTCCCTTTACCTTTTGCAGACCAAATGATTGAAAAGGTGGTTGGCCATTGTTTTTACTGTTTTCTTGATGGATATTCAGGGTACAATCAAGCGTTTATATACTCGAAAGACTAAGAGAAGACCATTTTCATTTGTCCTTATAAGACTTTCACTTATCAGAGGATGCCTTTTGGTTTATGCAATACACCTGCCACATTCCTTGAATCATTTATTAGTTAAAGATGTGCCTTTTATGCTTGATGATGCTTGTTTGGATGCTTTTAACAGGTTGAAGAAGGCACTTACAACAACACCCATTCTGACGTCGCTAGATTGGTCTCTTCCCTTCAAGAATATGTGTGATGCAAGCGATCATGCCATTGGCTGTTTCTTTGGCTAGCGAAAGGAAAAGAGGCTGCATGCCATCTATTACACAAGCAAGACCTTGATGGGAGCACAACTGAATTACACAACTATGGAAAAGGAGTTGTTTGCTATGGTATTTGCATGTGAGAAGTTTTGTTCTTATCTTTTAGGCTCACATGTTCTTGTTTTTACAGATCATACAACATTGCGATATCTCTTTACCAAGAAGGATGCTAACACTAGGCTCATCTGATGGGTGCTTTTGCTATAAGAATTCAACATTGAGATTAAAGACAAGAAGGGAGCAGAAAATGTTGTAGCAGGCCACCTGTTACGAATTGAAGGGGGCACTATGAAGAAGTAGAGGAAATCGAGGATAGCTTTCCAGATGAGGCTTTAATGATGGTAGAAAATCCTTTTTGTCCTTGGTTTGCAGATATAGCAAATTACCTCTCAGGTGATATTCTTCCTTCTGATCTCTCATATCAACAAAGGAAGTGTTTCTTATTCCAGTGTTCTCGCTATATTTTGGATGAACCTGTTTTATATAAAATTTGTGCTGATAATGTGATTCGTACGTGTGTCCCTAAAGCTTGACATTTTGACTCAATGTCGTAGTTCAGTGTATATAGGACACTATAGAGTGACCAAGACAGTGGCTCGTATCTTGAAATGTGGGTTCTATTGGCCAAGTTTGCTTAAGGATGCCCAAAACTTTATGCTACAGTGTGATAAATGCCAAAGAGTGGGGAACATATCAAAACGGGATGAGATGCCACTTTTGAACATCATAGAAGTGGAAATATTTGATGTATAGGGCTTATATTTTATGGGACTATTCCCATACTCCTTAGGTAACACATACATACTGGTTGGAGTTGATTATGTTTTAAAGTGGGTTGAAGTCGTAGCTACTCCAACCAGTGATGGCAAGGTGGTACAAAGATTTATCAAAAAGATTTTCACTAGATTTGAAGTGCCTAGAGCGATAATCAATGACGGAGGGAGTCATTTTTACAACAAGCCCTTTGAAGCTTTATTAAAAAGATATAATATGCATCATCAAGTGACGACTCCTTATCATCCACAAATGAGTGGCCAAGTGGAAGTGGTGAATAGAGAATTGAAGAAGATTTTGGAGAAGGTGGTGAGCACTTCAAGGAAAGATTGGGATTTGAAGTTAGATGATACACTTTAGGCGTATAGGATAGCCTTTAAGACACCCATAAGTACTACTTCATATAGACTTGTGTATGGCAAGGCTTGCCATTTACCTTTAGAGTTGGAGCATAGGGCCTATTGGGCAATTCGGAAGTTGAATATGGATGGGAAGCTTGTGGGTGAGAAGAGATTGTTATAACTTGATGAATTGGAAGAGTAGAGATTTGAAGCTTATGAAAATGCTAAGATGTACAAAGAAAGAGCAATAAAGTGGCATGATGCTCACATTTAAAAAAGGAGTTTAAGAGTGGGGGCTTGGTGCTTTTATTTAATTCATGACTTCGATTACTTCCTAGAAAGCTCAAGTCAAGATGGAGTGGACCCTTTAAGATCCTTCAAGTGTTTCCCCATGAGCTTTGGAAAATAATAAGGGTGAAGCATTCAAGGTAAATGGGCATAGATGCAAGCCAAATATGGAGGGATATACTCATAAGAAAAGGAAGTCATCTCTTTCCTTTGTTCCACCCTTTCATGAATGCATATGGAATGGTCAAGCTAATGACCTTAACTTGGCATGATTACCTTTCTTTTGCTTGTCTTTGTTTACTTCTTTGTTTGATTTGTTTGGTTTTGATTATATTTGGTTTGAGTTTGCTATGATTTCTTGGTGTTTACTTAGGTTTTGTTTAAGTTTTAACTTATTTTCTATTCAAATTTCTTGTTGGTTGGGTGATTTTAATGTGCTTATAAGTTGCTTGAATGTTGGGAATGCATGCTAAGCTTGGAAGAAGGCTAAAAAGTTAGAAAATCAAGATTAGGTGTCTGTACAGTGTCCACGATCGTGGAAATGGGTCTGTTTCCCATGAACATTGGAAGGCTCTTTAGAAACTTTCTGGAGCCTTAACCCACGATCGTGGGAAGCACAGGGATTCCCACGATTGTGGGATCCCAAGTTAAAGGATTTTAAAAATCTCTCCTTCTTTCTTCATCTTCTCACGTTCTCTCACTCTAAAACCGACACCCACTCACCAAAACTTCACAAATCCTTAATCTTTCCCCCCAAATCTTGGTGTTTTCTCCACTTTTTTCATCATTATTCACTCCCTTGACACTTATTTCACATTACCCACTAAAAAATCCAAGGATTTGGTATGTATTTTTTCTCTCTCTCTCTCCAAGATGTAGCACCTCTCTCTAATGGATCCAAAGAAGCTTGTAGCTTGTAAACCAATTGACCAACTGGACCTCCAAGTCTCCAAAGAAGGTAAACGTGATATGGTGGCCACTTTTCATGCCTCATTCCCTAATTTTTTTTTGGAAGAAGAAGGTATGAGATATTAGGATTTTAATGATAGAGAGTTATTACCTCCTAGGTACTTTGATTTTAACCAGTTAGAAACTTTAGGACTAACGTGTAACGTTGAAAGATTGGTTGCAAATATTGGTTGGGATCGTTTAATTCATTCTTATGTATTGACATACCCCATGATAACTATAGAATTTTTCACCACTGTACGCTACAATACTAAAATGGACACATTCTGGTTTAGGATAGGTGGCCATGCATATAGGTTGGATTATAATGTCATTCGTGCGCTCTTTGGGTTGTCTAACACCAAAGTTTTGGATGACCATACTAATTTTAATGTGGATGATTATTAGATTATCCTTATGGGTGAAAACACTTTTGACTTTAGGAATGCACCCAACACTTTGATTCGTAGCACCGAGCACTTACTTTTTCACAAGTTTATGTACCTAGTTGTTTTTAACAAAATTAAAAGCAATAAGTGTTTGGCTAATGAACTTTTCTTTCTTTGGTGCATAGATCATAAAATTAAAATGAATACCCCTTATCACATTTTTCGATCTATTGTGGGTTCCATTATTAAGAAAAGCTCATATTTTGGGATGACTTACATTGTTACTACTTTGACTTTGCACTACAATCTTGATGAGGATAGAGTGCACATAGCTATACCTGATATGTTTGATATACCTTATTTAAGACGCTCTGAAAGTTTGGAATCCCATTCTATGAAGCTCTAAAATCCTCAGACACGCACTAATGTTAAGAACAGGAAGGGTAAGGATGCAACTACTTCTCAACTATCCTCCTCTTAGGTGACCTCAGAGCTTTAAGAAAAAGCAGTTGAAGATGAACCAACTGGGGCAGCAGATGTCGATAAATTCCAGCAAATCCTCAACCAAATGGCCAAAAGCCATCAACAAATGAAATTGCAAATTACTAAGTTCGACACCCAGATGAGACAAGTGCTTTGTCAATTGCATTGTTTTAGTTTGTTTTAGTCATTGTTTGCATTTTGTTAATTAGGATTTATATTTTAGGCATATTAGGTTTTTTTATGTTGTTTTGTGTTAGCAATGGAACCACACTTGAATCAATTTGAATTGTTCTACCATAAGATTCTGTCTTGCTAGGTGGAATAAGATTGAATGCATGCTTGAACTCATATTAGGCTACTTGAGTAGAGAGTGAACCATGTTAAGTGATAAAAAGTAGTTGGTTGCGTAAGCTTACTCAAAAGTTGACACTTGAGCAATGAGGTAGTGTAGAGATGTGTAATGAATTTTCATTTAAGCCAATGTGAGGATTAAGCTTATATGGCTCCATTGATAATCATTTCATTTCCTTGTTTGTGTGATGCTTCCTTAGGCACTTGCCTTCAGAACTTTCTTTGAATCGATTTAAATCTATTGTATGCATGCTAGACAGAAATAATTAAGGCCCTTTTTTTTAAACCCTTGGCTTAAATGAACTACACTTGTTATTATCCCTTGTTAGCACTATTGAGCCTTTAACCCTTTTTTTTTCTTGGGAAAACCCATTAAAAAACCTTAATCCCTATTAGCTTACCCAATCATAAGTTTAATAGAGTGCTAAGTGATGCAATAGTTTAGATTTTTTTTGCTACAATTTTTTTTCAGATGAGTTAAGTGATACTTCTACTCTTAGAGCATATTTCATTTAGTTGCTATTTTGTTCATTATTTCTTCACTATTATACAAAAAAAAGAAAAATGAAAAGAAGAACAAAAAAAAGGAAGAACATCTTAGTAGCATTAATAAGTACGGAGTAGTAGTATATTTACTTTTGTGTATCTCAAAAATATGTTTTATTATCCTTTTGTTCACTTATTATTTTATGAATGCTTATGTTAAACCCTTTAACCTTTTTGACCCACTTTAACCTTTACCACATTACAACCCAAAGCAAGTCCTTTTGATCTAATTTTGCATGTAATTATCATAGAGAAGAATTGGTGTATTAGCAAGCCTATGGTAGAGTAGTTTTCTATAGGGAGTTTGAGCGAAACACTAACTATTGAACATTCAAGAGAGATGAGTGAAACCGTGAGAAAGATTCATTTTGCATTTATACTTATTTTTGAGTGATGGTGCCATAAGTTGAGTCTGCTTATCTACATTAATGAAAAATAATCATGATATGTGTAGTAGCTTGACAATTGAGTTAGCCAAACTTTAAGGGAATGTATGCTTTGATATTTGTGAAAATGAAGTGATGGAATTGATTGGTTGTGTTTGATTTTGCTTGAGGACAAGCAAAGATTTAAGTGTGGGGAAGTTGATGTGCATTAGTGTGTGTTTTTCTAAGTATGTGGCATGTGTTTCTTGCATAATAGGTTATTATTGTTATGTTTTAGGGTTTATTTTGTATGTTTTTGTTTAGTTTGATCTTCATGGTTATTCTTTTATGTTTGATGTTGATTTAGGGTAAGAATTGACCATTTTGATGTAGGAATAGAGGGTGGCGACCTTTGTGAATGAGCTAGGGACCGAGACAGGAGAAGAGAAGTGGATGAGTTGTCAGACAAGAACCCACGATCTTGGGATTCATGCTAATTCCCACGATCATGGGATCCCTAACCTGAAGAGACACGGAAGTTTCACTTATTTTTAGGTTCTTGTGACTATATAAGGGAAAAATCCTTAGGGCCAAAGGGGGTGTCATGAGAACTTGCCTCCTTGAGCTAAAAGCATATTTAGAGCCTAAAGAGAGGTAGAGAATCAAGATTTCCATTCCAAATTGAGCAAAGAGCACATCAACTGCAGATTTTCCTGATTTGGGCAAAGAAGAGGAGGAGCTTGCTTCATCTATTTCTTATTTCATTTTTCTCTTCTAGCATCTTTATTATGGATTTTCTGGTTATTGGGGATGTTAATGACATTATGAGTGGCTAAGTTATTTGTAGAGATTACTTTTGAACTACTTATTGAACTTCGACTGTGTTGATTTGAATGAATGATGCTTTTGATGAATGTTGAGCTTATACCTTGCAATATATTGAGAAATTGAGTTGGGTCAATTGTGTAAGGCCATGCAATGAGAATTGGCACTCTATAGACCTACATTGATCAAGTTAATTGATTAGTTAGAGAGAGATCTTGGCTAATTAGTTGATCACCCATAAGATAACTTTATAACTAGTTGAATTGGTGGACTGATTCTGTAGATTGATAGATTGCTTAATCATTTCCATTTAATTTGTCTAGGGACAATTAATTACACCTTGAGACATCTTAGGCAAGGCACAATTCAATTAATAAGGTAGGAGGGAGACAAGATAGGGAAAAAGTGATCTCTAATTATTAAATCTTGAATTCCAAGTTTTTGCACTTTTACTTTATCATTTGTTCATTTTTAGTTGTTTGATTTAGTTTAATTTTTAGTTTATATTCATTGAAATTGGTTCTCGAATGAAGCAGCATGAATTAAGTAGTTTCTAAACACAATCTCTAAAAGATCGATATCTATTCTTTACTGCAAGTTACACCCTGTATACTTACAGTTTTGAGTGTAAAACTAGTGAATTGGTTTTGCATTCAACATTTGATTCGATGACTAATAATCAGTATGAGAGTAGGACTCACTCGTTGTATTTAGATTTCTTGAAATTTTTGAGAAAAGATCTTTATGGAATAATTTGATTCACTTTTTAGCTAAGATAGTCATTGTATTTATTAGAAAATTAAAATGAAACACTTTATTTTAGTCAAATAGGATGATACATTGGGAATTATAGAAAATATTCCTTTTATCCTAATGAGAACTACAGTTACAGATAAAGTGGTATCAATGGATAGAAGTGTAATACCCAAATACGCCCTAGGAGGATATGCAAATGTTACACAAAATAAATCTGAAACATGCCAAAGCATACCAAATATTCTTTACATGCATTTCAAAAACTCAAGCAAACATACATTACATATCATATCATTAAATGTTGTTGTAAACAAACCGTAATGTACATCATATATAATGAACTTATCAACATACATGCCTTAAAAATAATCTATCTTGTAATAAGGTTATTACAAACCCTTAATCCAAATACAAATTGTCACATATTGTCAGATACAACTCAAAAACTCAATCAAAATAACTTCCAAAACAGAACACATTCTTCACTACGGTAGTCCTTGTCCTAGTCTTTAAACCTTCTTATCAGAACCTACACAGAGGCAAAGCCGTTGTGCTAAGCATAATACTTAGTGGGGAATAACTAAACATAATGCATAATGGTGACTGTTTCTAACAGTCATCTAACATTCATATATACAGATTCAAATCATATCACAATAATATTTAATTGTTTATAATACAGAGTAATCCAAACATTATGTCTCAGAATAGAATATGATTCATCAATCAATACAAAACATTCTTGCATTAGAACAAAATTCATAAATATCAGAATAATATATAATCCTTTCAGATCAAAACATGACTTATATAAGAACAGAACTTGTTTTGTATCAAATCAGAGCTTATCTCTTATCATAATAGAACTTGTTTTGTATCAAAACAGAACTTGATTTTATCAAAACTGAATATGTATCATAATAGAAAATAAGCTAGACTGCTAATCCTTTTTACAAAAGTGGGTAACGGGACCAGAACAGAAGATACCATAATTGGTATCTTAAAACAGAAGAGACATATGTCTTAGTATTAAAAGACATTGTTATGCCAAATATAAGGAGACACTGAAGTGTCAATATCTGGAGACACCTTAGTGTTACAGGAATAGTCGCAGACCCTTCTAGGCGTGCCTATTTACCCACGAATAGGACTTAACAATTTTAAAACAAACCATTTTAGATTTCAAAATTTCATCTAAATGATGCAGTGCATAACATATGACCTTGTTCATTTGATCAAACTTAACATGCCTTATAAATACAAACATATGCATTAAAGCATTAATAAATATATTGATTCATCACACATTATGTATATTCACACAATCAGAAAGCATTTCCAATACAATCCTAATTATCAAACTCCTCGGACAATTGATGGTCCAAAATAATCACAATATCATAATCACATGATAGTGAAATAATGCATAAGTATGAATTCATTTCGTTATGCTCAAATTGAACCTATTCATTCTCACTCAAACTTATCATGCATTATAAACATAAGCATATGTAATAATGCACCAATGAATACATTAAGTAATTACACTTTACATGTACTAACCTAAAATCCCAATTCTCAAACATTTATAGCTAACACCTCACTTTTATCATTTAAAACACATTTATGTTCATAGTATACTTCATTCCTTTAATAAGTTTTAAAATTAGACACTTTGTTATCTAATAACACCTTCTTTAAGTTATTACTTTAATTAAAAATCCAAATCTTGTACAACCTTTAATGAACTTATTCTACATCAAACTAGGCTTATTTTACACCTTAATTAAGTCCAATTAAACCATTATAAAGTACTTTAAGCTTATAGGTCCAACAATTGCCCAACACTAATCTTTACTCCTTCCTAATTACTTCCCAAGACCATAGGAATAAGCTTTATAAATTCCACGATCGTGGGATGAGTGAACCAAAGGTTCACTCACCCACAATCTCCAATTTGTTTCCAAAACTTGACTTCTTCACTTCCATTCGACACACCTTCACCAAAGACCATCAATTTCACTTCAATCCACGTTATTAATGCTTCAATAGCTCATCAAATTCATAGCCAAACCAATTCAAAAATCATTCATTAAGTAACTTACAAATCAATATCTTCCACACATCAAAACCAAATCAGAAGTTATCATACAAGGATCATTTTTCTATCATTCATTTATTGTCATCTTAACACATATTTTACGCCAATTCAATTATCATAAAAGTTGTATTAATATATGCTATAAGGTTTAGAATTCCTTTACCTAATTACCTTCAAATTCCTTCTTCAAAGAACTAACCAAACTAGCCCTTCATGCAACTAAAGCATTTTCAAAATTTAGGTAGGTGGGGGATGATCTTAACACCCAAAAGATAGAAACATAAACGATAACTTATGGTAGCTTTCTTGATAAAACATCTTCCAAGAATTCTAAGTGAAATTGAATCAAAATTTAGAGCTAAGAGAGGGTGAATGGTTTCAGTGGAGATGCTTCAATGAAGGCTGCAGAAACTTCTTGCAAGTTTAACACCTCCTAAGTTTCTAGTTGTCTTAACGTTGGAGGAGCACATGTCACCAATGAATGTATCACATTTGTCCTCCTTTAAGCTTCCAAATTTCACACACCTATTAGGCCATTTGTCACTTAATTAATGCTGCCAATTGTCATTCAATTATACCACTATTTGTCCCTTGTTTACTCATGTCAAATATCAATGCATTAGCTATGCCAAATGTCACTAAATGTATAGGCTTAGTCACTTAATTTTTATGTACCAACTTGTCTTGCCACTTGACATTTTCCTTGTCTAAATGTACATTTTAATTCAAAAATTTTATAATGGAATCAATTAATTCCAATTCACTAACTAGGATCCATTAAACTAGAATTCAAGTCATATGCAATTCTCAATCATGTCATAATTTTAAACACCTTTCATACATATACTTTCATGAATATGTAGCATTCCAACTAGGGTACAATTTGGGGCCTTACAAGAAGTAAGTGGAGTAATAATTAAAAAGATATTTATACTCTCCCTTCTTTATAACATTTTTACTCTCCCTTCCCTCTAGCATTTTTACTATTTTACCCTCTTTAATTTCTCGCTTTTGGGGTTGTCAAAGAACCTTTTCTACTGGGTGTTCCGTTTGCCAGTCAGGCCTTTCTAGGGCCTGGTTGTAATTATAATGGAAATAAGAGAGTCTTCTGGTCCCAAAGAAGACTTCCTTATTTTGTCTAAAGAAATTTATATCAGAAAACAACAAAGTTGGATGGAACACTAGTTGTTTATGTAAATGCTGAAGAGAATGTGAAAGCCTTAAAATTAAAGGGACCCTAGAGATAGAAGTTGGCAACTCACCATAATAAGGTAGGCCTGAAGCATTTCTAAGATGTCTCTAGAGATAGGTTCATCCGTCCTCCGAAGGAGTTACTTGAAGCTGGTGTTCAAGTCTAGTCCTTTACTCTAATAGGTTTCTTTTGGAGCAAGAGACCAACATTCTTAGTGGTTAATGCCTGGGTTAAAGCATGTTGGAATAATAAGGGGTTAGAGGGGAACTGGTTAAGTTTGCACAAGATAGTGCTTTACAATAGATCATTGAATCAATCCTTTGGAAAATAGGGGAACAACCTTTATTCTTACAAAGGTGGAGACTTGGATTGGAAATGGACTGAGGAGGGATTGATGCAATTCCACAGTGGGTAAACTCTCACAATTTACCTATAGAATTATAGATTATGAAGGGTCTTAGCCATTTGGCAAGTTCTCCAGGTAAACCTTTAAGCATGGACACCCAAATTGCAAATATGGAAAGAGTTGGCTATGCTAAGATATGTATTGAGGTTTCCAAATCAACTCCTTTACCTGATAATTTTTCTGTTATTAGTTTAGGAGAGAATGGGGATATCGTGAAGAAATCTATTCTTTTATCTTACTCGTGAAAGCCTAATTCCACTAAAAAATGGAAGCCAACTGGGAAAATGTTTCAAACTGGCAATTAAGATGAATTGCTAGCAAGTGACAAACTTGAGAAGAAATTATTCTTTTATCTTACTTGTGAAAGCCTAATTCCACTAAAAAAATGGAAGCCAACTAGGAAAATGTTTCAAACTAGCAATCAAGATGAATTGCTAGCAAGTGACAAAGTTGTGAAGAGTGCACGGGGGTTTGGAATGCAACTTGAAGCTTTAGGGGATTTAAATGATGAGGAAATAGATGGTTCTAAGGAGGTGATAGTAGGGAGGAGTACGAGGCAAGGGACTGAGGTTCCAAATATTGAGCACCAAAATACATATAGTCCTCTCATTAATGGTGAGGAGCAGACGAATCAATCTTTCACTGACAAGACCAGGATACTAATATAACTAAAGAACCAACATACACACTAGATGATGTGGAGAAAATTAGCCAATAATTAGAAGCAACTAGGACGAGATTTGCTAGGAAAAAAGGGAAGAGTAAAAACAAAATCTGCTAGATAAAAGGGAAGAGTAAAAACAAAGGGGCTTTGTCCCTAGAATTTCTTTCTTAGTTTGGAACAATGAGGGGCTCAATGACCCCCTAAAAAGGTCTTTGATCAGTGAGCTTATTAGACAAAAGCAATTTGTTATGATAGGCTTAATGGAGACTATAGTTAAAGATCAATTTTTAATTCAAAACTAGAATTTTTTTGGGGTCACTATAGAGGTTCATTTGAAATCACAAATCATATTTCAGTTGTAAAATTATTTGATGTTACAAATATGGGCAGATGGAAGTTTAATTAATGGAGGCGAGCGACCAACATCTTCATTTGTTATGCCAGTTTGAAGGTCAGTCCCCTAAGTTTGCTTTAATTCTTATCTATGATGCTAATTTTGCTTTCCAAAGAAGCAAGCTATGGAGGGATTTAAGAAGTATAAAGAATTCAACTAGAAGTCCATGGATTGTGCTTGAGGATTTCAACTATATTCTCAATTCTAAGGAAGTCAAAGGTGGGAAGAGATTCACTCTAGTTGATATGAAAGAATTTCCTAACTTGCATAGTTAAGTGGAACTGCTGGATCTATGCTCTACAGGAAGACTGCTTACCTGGTCAAATAATCAGTAGGGAACCATGCTCATAAGGAGAAAGCTAGAGAGATGCTTAGTGAACTCAGATTGGATAACCTTTTTCCCTCAATCTTTTGTGTATTTTATGGAAAACATAAGTTTAGACCACTTTTATTGTTGGACCCCGAATGTTTCATAGAAGTTAGAACTATTTTAAGGAGAAATTTTGGCAAGTAGTCATGAGTAAAGAGCAAATGAATGAAAATTCTTGAACCAAGAAATGATAGGCAAGGGTAAAGTAGCAAATGAGAAATGTGGATATGTCCAAGTTTTTCTTTGGTGTTTCTGGTGGACAAAAGATTTTTGAAGTGAGAAGAATTAAGGTGAATGTTAGAAGTAGAATGAAAGCAAAAATGAAGTTGCATTTGTGTAGTAAGTTGATGAGGAATAGGTACATAGGTGTATGTTCTGTTATTGGTATTCATGATTAATCATGGATTATAAATTTCTTTATAGATGATATTGATTTGAAATGAAATTGAGAATGAGGAGTAAGTGAAGTAGAAAAGGTGATCTCAGTATGATTTATGTTAAGGAAAGATTGTGAAACAAAATGGATGGTTGATCTGGAAAATATTTATGGAGTATGCTTCAATCTTTTAGCCACAACTTTTTCTCTAGTTATCCAAGTGAGATGATTCTTCATTTGGATTAAACTAGGAACATATGGATACATTTCTTATGAAGATATCGAATTTAAATTCTATCTTTAATAATCTCAAAATTTGTCATGAAGTAGGGGTGCAGTACCTTGGATGAATGTAAAAATTCATATTCTGTATTTGAGGGAAAAGCTATATTAATCTAGGCTGATTTGGGCAAAGGTGTCTTCTAGAAAGTTGTATGTATTTCTTTTAGCTTTCTAACGATATATAGTATGAAATTTTTAGACTTCTAGGTTGAAAGTTATGGCCCTATAAAGGAAGATTTATCTTCTGTCTTTTCGCTTCTTCTATGTTTTGTATCTTCTATGTTTTGCTTCTTCTGTATTTTGCTTCTTCTATGTTTTGCTTCTTTTGTAGGAACCCGACCCGAGGACCGGACTCCAACTGTTCATACTTAACATTCACTCTGCTCTGATACCACAGATGTTGGGACTCGACCCGTAGACCGGATCCCAACTGTTGGATCCCGTACCGGAGTCCAACTCTTGAACCGTAGAACATGAAACTTGAT
>JANZLD010000006.1:56042474-56055119 GCA_026413575.1 Erythroxylum carthagenense
ATGAGAAAGAAAGAGAAAGAGAGTTTGATTGTTGGAGAGAAAAGAAGAGAGTTGAGCTAGGGTTTCAATTGCGTTAATCTTCAAAAGAGATTTTGGAGTTGTTCAAGAAAGGAAAAAGGAAGAGGAAGAGAAGAGCTTCCTTTTGAGCTAAGGATCCCTTCATTTGGTGAAGAATGAAGGTAAGATCATTTTAAATCTTTTGGATTTTGGAAAGATTTTAGTTCATGGAGTTTAGAAAAGCCTTGGGTTTAAGTATTCTAGAGCCAATTTTAGTGATTGTACTTTGAGGAATTTTCAATTGAAAACCCTAATGAGTGGGATTTTGTTATTGTATAAAGGGATCAAAGAGGCAAGAGGAACAAGAGAAGAAGCATGTTTGAGCACAGCTATAAGCAAGAAAATCAAGATGGGTTCGTGTTTATAATAGAGTAAATAAGCCACTACTATTTTCTTTAAATCAAGAAAGTTTAATATTTCCAATTGCATCATAAGTGTTACATCTTTCACTTTTGCAAGATTTACAAAATTTGCTATGTGTTCTACATGGGTTGTGTGATGATTTATAAAAGTGATTTTCTTTTGAAAAGATCAAATGTACATGAATTCATGTTTTCAAGAATAGTTATCAAGATGTATATCAAGTATATGAAAAAGCAAGTTTACAAGAAGTTCCATTTTGGGCAACAAGCTTACAAGATTTTGAAATATATGTGTTATGTGGGTTTGTGGTGATCCCCTAAGTTAAGTCATGTGCACGTTGACTAAGTTAAAGGCTTCTCCCGGCTGCCCGCTAGTGGCATGGAGCTCCTTCATGGACTCCCATAAGTTTACGGCTACACAAGACTCTTATGAGAATTGTGTAGTACGTTCTGTTTTGGATTCACCTGAACCATTTTGATATCCTTATGTGCTCATGAAAAGTTTGATGCATTCATGTTTTGCAACTTGTGGATTTTGGCTAAAAGCCTAGGAAGCATGTACTTTATAAACTCACTGAAAATTTATTATGACAAGTAAAATGGTTTCAAAAGTTTTTGCTTATCTTTTTATTATAAATTGTTACCCACGAGCTTTCAAGCTCATCCCCTTCCCGTCCCCACCTCCAGGTGATGAGCAAGAGATGGAGTAAAAGAGAGTCAAGGCATCACTCCAAATTTGTTTATTTTGTATTTTGCGTTTTCGGATTATGTTGTAAGGTGGCTTGAAAGGCCATTATAGCTTTGTAAAACCCTTTTTTTTAGGGCATTGAAATGTAAATGATGAAAATTATTTGTATGTAATGCACTAAAGAGTATGATGAAGTAAAGATACGCTCAAGTCTTATGATATTCGCAAGAGGTTGGGTTCTGGAAACGGTGCCCAACACTTATATGCATATTTTAGTGTTCCATTTAGATTTTTTTAATGGAGTTATTCAATTGGAGGGGTTTATGGATATAATACAAGATTGTTGGAAGCAGAAGGTTAAGGAAATAAGGCTTTCCTGTTGATGTAAAAATTGAAGAAGGTTTAAATTGTTACGAAAAGCTTTTTATATAGAAATCATCAGAATCTATCTTGGCTTAAATCTAAGGTAAAACAAGCTCAAAATGAGTGTTATAACTCTCCTTATGATACTAATTTGAAGTTGAAGGAATTGGAACTACTAAAAGAGTATCAATAAGCTTTAGAATTGAAAAATTCCATCTTAAAACAAAAAGCTGTATTGAATTGGCTTAGAGAAGGGGATGCAAACATAAAATTCTTTCATGTTTCTATTCCAACCATAAGAAATTCCAATCGAATTGTTAACTTGATTGATAGAGAGGGGAACTTGTAATTAGATCAAAGGGCCCTCTTTAAATTGGCTAGATCCTTCTTTTCTCAACTAAAGGGTCTTGATACTATGGAGCTACGTTCGGAGAACATGAAAAAGGTCTTGGTAGGTTCTACTAAATAGGATAGTAAGGAAGTTCTGACTTATCCTTTTATAGTGTAAGATGTTAGAAGGATTGTCTTTGATATGCACCTTTCAAAAGCTCCTGGAGCAGATGGATTCTTAGATTGGTTTTTCCAATCTATATGGGACATAAGTGGTTAGTTGCTAGTTAAAACAGTGCTAGAATTATTCCAAAACTAAAAATGTTGAGAGAAATGAATAGCACTTACATCTGCTTGGTCCCAAAGAAGAAGCAAGATTAGAGAGTTTAAACCTATTTCATGCTACAACATAGTTTACAAAGTGATTGCAAAGTTGTTGGCTAATAGACTTAAAGTGGTGCTCTCGAATGTTGTGGACAATATTGAAGCTAATTTTTTACCTGACAAAAACTTAGGTGATAATATCCTATTATTATAAGAATTGCAATGGGGCTTTTTTACCTGATAGAAACTTAGGTGATAATATCCTATTATTACAAGAATTCTTGAGAGATTACTCATTAGGAAGGAGATTAAGGAGTTGTATGATGAAGGTAGATTTTTTCAAAGCCTATGACACAGTTAACTAGGGCTTAATCAGAACATTTATGGAAACTGGAATTCCTTACTATTTTTGTGAACTGGATTATGGAGTGTATTTAGACCTCTTCTCTAAGCATCTTGGTAAATGGAATCCCTTATAAAGCTTTCAAAAATGCTAAGGGAATAAGACAAGGGGATCCTCTTTCCATTACATATTTACCTTAGTAATGGAAGGAATGTCGAGAATTATTAAATCAATGACTTCTGCTAATGGAAACTTTACTTTTCACTAAAAGTGTGTTGACCTAAAGCTTACCCTTCTTATCTTTGTAAATGATTTCATGTTGTTCAGTGTTCCAGATAATCCTTTTACCAACATATTAATGCAATATCTAAAGTTGTTCTCCAAATGGTCTAGTTTAAGGATCAATATGGAGAAAATAATATCTTTATCTCAAAAGATGTAAGAAATTTCAAGAAGATCAGCATAGTTACAGGGCTTTGCATCCATCCCTAGCCTTGAGATATATTGGTGTGACTATTTCCTCTTCCACACTATGCTGATTGTGTCCCAATTTTGGAAAACATAAAAACCAGAGTACTTACTTGGTAGAACAGGCATTTGTCTTATGCTAATAGAGTCATTTTGATCACTTTAATGTTGAGCAACTTCCACATACACTAGTTAGCTTATATTGATCTTCCTAGAAAGATAATTAAGGAAATTGATGGATTACTCAAGGCTTTTCTATGGTATGGAAAGTTTGGTTTCAGGAAAAATGCCAAAGTTAGATGGAGTGATATTACTATTCCTAAGAAACAAGGAGGGCTTAGTATCATCTCTATGTCAACTATGCAAAGAGTATTACTTAGCAAAAGGATTTGGAGATTGATTTTAGATAAGGAATCTCTCTGGACAAAATGGGTCCACGTAGTTCATTTTCTAAACTAGAATTCAGTCTAACTAATTTTCCTAGTTCTTCAACCTTTTATTGAAGACAAGATACTTGATTTATCCCCATATTAAACATAAGACAATAGAGGATGGAATACTTGGATTTGATTTGAAAACTAGTTAGAGATTAGTCCTCTTGTACACAACCCAAATTTCTCATATTTGAGAAACATATTGCCTTTGGAAGCTAAAGTGGTGCATCTTATTCAAGAGGGGGAATGGAAGGGTAAATTTAAAGGCCTTTTCATGCCTATTGGAGTACCTACCACCCCTAGGGGATGCTAGATTGTCAGACTTTGTTTGCTAGACCCCTAATCTATAAGGAAAGTTTACTAATGAGTCTTATCATATAATATTTAGAAATGATCTAATGGTGGTCCTATGGTACAATCTAATATGGAAGAACTCTATGAACCCAAAAGCTTCCATAATTATCTGGTACCATCTATACCATCTGATACCATCTATGTTCTTTTCCATAATGTTGATGAAAACAAAAACCACTTGTTTTTTGCTTGTGATTTTTCTAAAGCTATTTGGATCTGGATTCTTTATTTATTAGAAGTAGTAAACCGAACTTATAAATAGGAGCCTACATTGAGATACGGCATCATCCACTCTAAACCTGGGAAGGAGAATGATATCCTAATTAAAAATGCTTTCACTATGATGATATATATGATATGGAGAGAGAGGAACTGTAGGTTGTACAAGCAAGCAGAGGAAGATAAATAAAAAATAGTTGACAAGATCATTATTTGTCTTAGATCGACATTATTGCCCAGGAAAGTTGAAAACCTGTTAACCCTTTCTATAAAGACTAATGCAACTTATGAAATGTGGTTTACTTAAGTGTTATTTGTAATTTTCTATTACATTTTGATGTTTTGTTTAGTTACCTCCATTAGTACCTAGTTAATCAATGATATTATAATTGACTATTTATGTACTTTTGCATTAAGTCTAATAGTTAGGCTATTCTAAATAAAATATCTTATTCATTTTTCAAAAAAATGAATTGAAAAAGGTGTTATGTGTGAAATTGGCCATGAGATATGACATATACTTGAAATCATATATGAGCATACTATTAAAGTAAAGGAGAGTCAAGTAATCTTATTAGTACATTAATATGAAAATGAATTAATTTCTAATATGTATACTTGCTTTATTTATATCATTAGTACTTTTAAAGATCTTAAAAAGACTTAAATTAATCTTCAGTCGCTAAGAAAATTACTTAGGTATTTACTAAAAGTTTGGGAGGCAAAGGTGAATGTTATGGTTTTCAACTCTAAATTTTTTTCTATACCATAAAATAAATACTCACAATCTAAGAAAAGAGTACCTATCATTTATTAATAATATAGTAATGAATAAAGTGTCAATCCCACGAAGAAGTAAAAATAAACTAGTATATTCTCCTACTGTTAACTATTTAAAGAATATAAATACATTGATTATTGATGAAATTAAAAAACAAAAATAAATAAATCTAAATAAAAGAATAAACCACTAAGAAAAAACAAAGCCAATAGACAAATAAAAAGTTCATATACAAATAATTTCTAAATAAAGAATCTTACGAGCATCATCTTTGTAGTCATAATTCAAAAAAATTATAAGCTTTTTTATATCTAGTCAAAACAAAAATTCTTAGATTTTTCCAAAAACAATTCCTAGATTATAAAATTGCTCTTTATAAAGTTACAACCACCTACCCTCAAGATTGTTCATTAATATCTCTATATAATTAAGACTCCTATAAAATTATTATGTGCTATGAATTTCTATAAAATGTTTAATCTTAACACCATAACATTTATGTAAGCTTATCTTTAGCACCCTATACGACTTATAATATCTAAGACATATTCCACTTACATGCAATTTCTCCATAATCATCCATATAAAAGTTAATATCATATTTAATCACTAATTTTAATTAAATCCACTTTATGAAAATTCAAATATATTTCACAAAAATAATTCTTACTTTATGAAAGAAAAATAAACCACTAAGAAAAAAACAAAACCAATAGACAAATAAAAAGTTCATATACAAATATTTTCTAAATAAAGAATCTTACGAGCATTAAAAATTATAAGGTTTTTAATATCTAGTTAGACCAAAAATTCTTAGATTTTTCCAAAAAAATCCTAAATTATAAAATTTCTCTCTATAAAATTACAACCACTTATGCTCAAGATTTTTCATTAGTATCTCTATATAATTAAAACTCCTATAAAAGTATTATGTGCTATGAATTTCTATAAAATGTTTAATCTCAACACCATAACATTTATATAAGCTTATCTTTAGCACCCCATACGACTTATAATATCTAAGACATATTCCACTCACAAGCAATTTCTCTAGAATCATCCATATAAAAGTTAATATCATATTTAATCACTAATTTTAATTAAATCCATTTTATGAAAATTCAAATACATTTCACAAAAATAATTCTTACTTCATGAATAAAATTAAATCAATCCTTAACAAAGAAAATACTAGTTTCTTCTTATTTAAACATATAAAAAATTAGCCTCACATCATTTTTACACAAAAAATGGTAAAATAAAAGATATCAAGTAGAAAGAGTTCAAGATGAAATCTCTATATCTCAATCAATTATGATATGTTGGGATGATCTCTAATCTTCTTCTCCATTGAAAATGGTTACAAAGTTTATGTTTAGATAGGTTTTTTTTCTCTTCTCAATAGCTAACCCTAAGTTTAGAATAAAAGAAAAGTATAAAAGATTCCAAACTAGGATTTTCTATCACCTTTTATTTGTTTGCTTTATCATGAACACAATTTAGGATACAACCATATCCTAGGTCATATATCTTGTTTCTTCTTTTATAAAGAGGACACATATTTTGACAAACTTCTGTCCTATATCATATATCTTATTGTTAAGATATTGCAAATGGATATAGGTTCAAACAAGCATGTATCTGAGACCATAGATCTCTAAGGTTACATAGTCATAGAAATGATAACGTCTCTCTTTAAAAATTTTCTATACCACAATCTCTTTTCTACATTTATAATTGATCGTCTTTTCATCTATAATTTGTCTAAGAAGGACAAAAGCTTACAGACGATTGTGTGCTAGGAAGCTATGTTTAACTAAATTTGTGTTTTCTTCATGTTTTTACTTTTCATCTTGTACAACGTCTTCTTATTTAACTAAAAATATAATATAAATTGAGTAAGCTAGGGTAATTTAATCATGAAAGCAAAAAGAAATTCTAGTAAAATATATGTATGTTTCATATGCATCAAATATCCTCACACTTAAAATTTTAGTTGTCTTCAAGAAAATCAATCTCAATCACTCTCAAAACAAGTTTCAATTACATGAAAGTTCAACAAATCGATTGAAGTAATTAAAAGTTTTCATGATTCATTTAACTACATTGTTCACTAAATATTTAGATCTTTAAACACTTGCATTAGTTTGTAGTTTATTTCAACTTAAATCAACAATCTTTCAAAAATTAGCTTAATTGAAAAAATTTAGAATGAGTAGTTGTGGCATTGTTTTTGATAATTGCAATGAGGCTTTTGAGTATTTGAATGGAAAACGTGATCTAATCTCATTGTGATTTTATTATAAGTAGCTGTTGTATGTAATCATCGAGGATTTCTTCTGGACTTTGTGTTTTCACAGTCGCAGATGTTATGTAAACTAGATCATGATCATTTCTGTTCCAACACCGATTTGGGGAATTCTTTCACTACATTTTTCTTTTGGGTTTATTCGTGCTTAATCTTGGAAGTTATATGCATTTTCTGTTCAATTCTGTGTGTTTTTAAGTTCATTTAGATCTAGGATCATCAAGCAAAATTATGACGCAATAGTCGAATCGGATCTCGGCAGAGCAGGGACAGATGAGAAGTACAAGTATGTGAGTGAGTAGATTAGGAAGAGAGGATCGAGAGAAGATCTCCATTTTGGAGATCAGAGATTGCAATTTGTTAGATTGAACTATTCATCATTTCTTTGCTTATTCAATCGTATTACTTATTTTTCTTTATTAGAAAAGCTGATAACAGGTTTTGGATGAATCTGATTCAAAAATATGTAGGATCGAGTCTCAGGAGAAAACTTTGGATTGATACGTTGAAGGAGCACCAGATCTTTGCCAATGCTCTCGCCTCTTTTTCTCATAAAGGTTATGCCTTCTTATTCGATAAGGTATGTAAACAGGTGGTTCTTTTTTTTAGGATTGAAGAAGAGGTATGTAAACATTGCTCTCCCTTTTTCTTGACGTTCTCACTCTCTTCCTTCTCCGCAGCTTCTTCTTTTCAGGTATGGATCTTGATTAATCAATCTCTTATACTTTGGTATTTTCAGGGTTTTGCTGGATGTTTTGAAATTTCTATTCTTTATGGTTTTTTTTCCTTTTGATATTAACTTCTTTGTTTGATTTAGTGTTTAATGCTTTCTGGGTTTGATTACGTTAATCTCTTTGCATCTGATAGTGTTGGGTTTATGTCAAGATTGAATTTTTATGCTTAATGATCTTATGGTTTCAGACGTTTTGTGTTTCTACATGGTTTTTCTCTTCCCTTTTTTCTTAGCCAATTTCAAGTTCTTTGATGCTTTATTGCTCTATCTTCTAGGTATTGGTGCTTTCTACAAATAAAGAGTTGATATATCTTATTATATTTTATTTTTAAAGTATATTTTATTTTTAAAAAGTCGACTTATATTTTATTTATTTATATATTTATTGTAATTTTATTTAAATAATTATTTAACGTACTAGTTTTACTTATTCACTCTTTAACCTGCATGATTCTTTTATTGTTACATTTGAATATGAGTCTACGAGAAACAGTCTCTCTATTATGTAGGGATAAGGCTCTATACTATCAAACCTCCCCAATCCCTACTTTATTGCGGAACTTCGGAGTAGGTATGATGATGACGATGATGATATATATATATTAAGAATTTAGTTACCTATATGATTTTTTTAAAAAATTATATTTTATACTTCTATCTTAGAGGATTGTTTGAAACGCCATCTCAACATTTAAAGTGCTGGTGTTAATATAGAATTTGGACATGTCAAGAAGGAATTCTCCTATAATTTTTTACAAAATTTCTTATAGATGATATAAATGGGCTTCCAAAACTTAAAAAATAGAATTCTAAGCTACCAAAATAGTGAAATGTGTTGGAAAAAAGAAACGACTTGATTTAGGAAACAAAGAAAATGCAAACTTTAACAGGAACTTAAGGTAACAAAATGAATATATAATATGAAAAAAGCTGGAAAAATAATAAAAAGTGTTTTTGAAATAAAATGATTGTTCTTTATAGAGATTGGTTTTGAGGTTCTTTTGCGATTGAATGTGTGTGACCTTTTCAATGTGTCCAAATGATGTTGAATTTATAGTCCTCTCACCCTTATACAATTTTTTGCTATAACTGGTCACTTGCCTATATTTTAGCTTAATTACCTACCATTATCTCCTTAAATTTCACTTTTTGGATTTCTAGTAACTGCTTAGCTTCTGGCCCACTTAGCCATTTTCTCATAAACTATCGTTATACACTATTATTTTTAAAGCACATGTCAATTATCTATTAATTGTCTAGACTTATTAAATCTTTTGGAATTCTTAATTAATTCCTATATCCATGAATTCTCTACCTAAACATTTATTAAGCTTTTATTTTTGTGCTTCTTCTGGTATATAAATTCTCGTGGTCTTCTATAAACTGAGTTTTGAATTCAAACCTAATGGTTTCATATATTACAATAACCAAAAAGAATTTAGAATTATGAAGTTATGTCATCATGATGATCATTCCAAATCTTAGAAAAATCTTTTGTAGATAAGGAGAGTCATATTTAAAATCCATATCTTTCCATTTGTTACAAAATACAGAACATCTCTTTTTAAATTTCAAACTTTTGCAGCATACCTCCCTTACTTCTAAAGTAGGCAACTTAGCCTTTATTTGGGAATTGCTTCCATAGTTCACTTTTTTTTGTCTACTTAGTAGGAGTCCCTTTTAAGGAAAATGACAATAATGCAAAGTTCCTTAAGGAAATCATTGACCACTATCTCATTCCAAAGCGTAGGATTTTTGTCACTAGTGTTGCTGACATGGAAGCCTACCACTTTTGGTAGTTAAAAAACTTAAAGTTTATTACCTTATTTGGATTATGCCTTTCTTAAAGTTATTTTATTTGATTTAAGTATCTTTTACTATTTAGCTTCATTCTTAACTTCCATCATAGATTTTAAAATCTTTGATGCTAAAAGTAGAGAAGAAAACAAGTCTACCTTTTAAAAAGAAGTGTCTTCAAACCCTATTCCTAAAAGAAAGATCAAAGAGAAGTCCCTAGCTGCTTCAAGTTCTAGGAAAGCTAAAACTCTAATTCCAAAAAGTTATGCTAGGAAGTCCGCCTGTTCTTCCACTAAATTACTTAAAAAAATCTAGACCACAGGGCCTATGACTGAAGATACCCTTCTTGTAAAAAGAATTTCTTCTATACCTTAAAAAGTCATTATGTATATTAGCAATGATATGAAACTTCTATTACTGCTTTCATCTATCTTTCCACTACAAATTCCACTTCTTATCTCCTTTTTTATAGATTACACCATGTTGGACCTTCTTAATCTTTCGCTTCCTCTTGAATTAGAAAATGGAAAATTTAAGGAGTCTTTGAAACTCACTGTGAAATAAGAGTTTCAGTTCTTAACTAAGATTCAACATAGTTCTTTCTTGAGCATTCTATCATATGTTGGCTTCATGAACTGATAGTCTATTATTCGGGGGGTTCTTAACAAAGATAAAAATTTCTTCACTTCCTTCAAGAAGTTTTACCATGATTAGGTTATGTAATTAAGCCTTTCTCACCAACTTTTAATGAATTTGAAGCAGAGAAGACTAAATCTCTTAAAAAACTTCAAGATCTACAAAATAAATTTGATTATCTAGAAAATGAGGTTGTTGAGCCTAAAAAGGCTATCAAATTTATTAGAAAGAAGTAATAAGTTATCAAATAGGATGGATAACGACTCAATCAGGAGTTTCATAAAGTCAAGTGGATGGCTACAAAGTTAGGGAAGTCATCAGTGCTACAGAAGGACAAAGTTAGTTTTTGGAAACAAAAGATCCAATAAACCAAAGAGGACCAGGTTTCATATATCAACCAATAGGGTGAAAGTTGATCTTTTGATTTGGACCAATTTAGAACTTCTCTTCCTTTTTTTTAGTTTGTTAACCTTTGGTTAGTTTCAAATGGATTTGAAATTTATCTATGATTTTTTTATTTTGGACTAATCCTTTATGATTTTTTAGAATTCATTTTTGTTCCTTTATCCTTTAAAAAAAGAAGATAGGTTCATAAAGCTTTAAATACTTTCCATTAATGAAATGTCTGTAAGATTATTCTTCTAAACTTACTAACCAATAGACACTACCAATTAAGACAGTATGAATTCTAAATGCCCCTTCCTACTTTGGAGGCCATTTATCCTATTCTCTATCTTTTATCCTAGCATGTAAGATCAACTTCCCCATTAAATCCCCTTTTTGGAATTTCTACCTATAAATTCTTTTATCTTAGAATTTTGCGGCCTTTTCTTTTTGTTAAAATTTTGCCACCTTTTCTTTTTAAATAATCATATTATTTAAAGCTTGAAGTCACACTTCATCTAAGTCCTCTAATTCCATTAACATTGTTTTTAAAGACTCATAATTTTCCAAAGCTTCCTTCTTGGATAATCTCAAGGATGGAATCATTACTTACATAGGAAGAACAAAATCATTTCCATAGGTTAAAGCAAATGGGCTAATTCCGATAATAGTATACTTAAATGCACAATACAACTATAACAGGAATTCTATGCCATTCCAGGATATTGATAATTATTTTGTTTGACGTTTCAACTTGACCATTAGATTGAGCATAATATGGATCCAAATTTAAAAAATTTATCCTGTAATCTTTAGCAAAATCACTTAGGGTATATAGAGCACATCAGTCCATAATAAAATATAAGATGGCTTATACAATGACTCAATTATAATTGGCCATCAATTTTGAAATATTATATACCATATATATATTAGAGGATGTGAATAATGTTATATACCATATATTACAGGATGTAAACAATGTTAAAAAATGGAAGAATTCAATGAATTCTTGCATTCGAGTTACATTATATAATCAAACTATATCCATTTAGAGGATGGGCCATTGATCTTATTGGGAATGTATGTCCACCATCTTCAAAAGGTCATTTTTTCATTTTATTGGCTATAGATTATTTTACTAAATAGTTGGTTGCTCAACCTTTAAGGAAGCTTGATCAAATAGATATAGTTAAATTCATGAAAAAACATATTATTCATAAAAAAGATGGGCTTATATGTGTAAATAATATGCAATTTCATTCAACTTAATTGTCTCAATGATTATTAAAAAATGACTTATAATGGTAAGTCTATTCTAGCTATCATCCTCTTGTATACTTATTCAAATCAATATTCGATAATGAAATAAACTATTGATGGATAGATTTCAATTAAGTCAAGATATGAGTTCATAAAATTTAATATCCAAGGTTAAGAAAATCATTAAAATCATTGACCCCTTCCACATACTTAAAGTTGTACATTGTCTTTATTGTACACTGTATAAGCATCTATTAACAAGTGAGAAAGATTTGAGTTAGCACTTTCTTGAGTAATACGATATTTTGTAACATCCCATTACTTGTGGGAGGGTTAGAATAGTACATGTGAGTGATTAATGAGAGTTAGAGATGCATTTCCATGTTCATGGCATTTTTTGTTCATGCATAAAAATGTCATGAACTTATACATACATAGTGAATGAATTTACACATGAAAATAATTGTACATGCATTCATGAATAATTCGGGTATAATTGGGTTGATCTATGAATTTTTAGAGTTATGGACGTTTTTACATTGGAAATATTAGCAATTGATGGAAATATCTTATTTGTATATGTTGGTGAAATTAGGAGTTACCTTTGAAAATTATGGAGTATTGAGAAATATATATATATATATATATAATAGGGAACAAGAAATTAAAAGAAGCTTTGGAAGTAATTGGATTGTAAAGATGACAGTCAAGGGAGTTAGTTTTGAAAGAAACTAAGTTAGAACTTGGGTATTGGGTAAGTGACAAGTGTCACTTAGGCTTTTGTACTCTTGCTAGAAGTAG
>JANZLD010000006.1:56055219-56066935 GCA_026413575.1 Erythroxylum carthagenense
TTAATTACTTGTTTGCCTAATTCATGTTTTGAATGATAAATGAATGTATTTGATTGTGGATTCCGGACAGAAGGTCCGATGATTGTGTAAGGTAGATTGAGATATTGAAGTGCTGAATGTATGTGAATGTGAAGACCTAAGTGCTTATAATATGGTTGATTGTGGTACATGCATTCCATACATGAATGCATAATTAGATAGTTATGACCAGAGTAGCCACCGATTAGAGCTTAAAGCTCAACTAGTGAAACTGAGTCTCGAGCTCACAAGTGATTCAGAGCCTTAGACTCAACGTTTAATGAGCCTTATATGGGACAGTTCATGCACTCAGTCACAACAACGTAATAATTTGAAAAGTATCTCATAAGCATTTCATATGCGTTTGTTTAAGTATGTTTGATTGATTGAAATGCAGAATTGCTTATGCTTAAGTGAAAACATGTTACTCATGTGAAATGCCAATTTGTGAAATAGTTGTGATATGAATTGATGTGTTGCATGAATTGAGTGAACCATCGATGATGGTTACCTCATTGAGTTTGCAAAACTCACCAAAATTGCAACGTTGTCTTTTCAGGACCGAGAGACGACTTTAGCTATTGAGGGGCTCTACTGTTGTGTAGATTGTGAGTTGGCAAGAGAAGTCATGCCTCAAAGGTCGGTCAGTTGGGATTTTTGAAGGGCTTAGATAGATTTATTATATTTTCCTCTTTCATGTAGTACTTTTGTACTAGGTTTGGTTCATGTACATGTAGTAAAGGTTGAAAGACTCAATGTAGACTTTCGATTTTGAGAAATGAAATGAGGAACAGTTGGTCAAAAAAATGATTTCTTATGATGCTTTTTAAGTGAATAATTATATGATGCCTTATGAAGTGAATGTAGTGATTGAACGTAACCGCCCTTATTATAGACTATGTATCGGAATGACCTCTAGGTGTCCCGGTATGTATCCTACGGTAAGGGGGTGTTACATATTTGATTTGAGACTATCCATCCAATCTAAAACTACATCATTACAAAACATAAAAAGGGATAAAAATAAAAAGAATTAAAAATAACACTCAAAATTAAGAAAAATATCATTAATTGTAACATTAGAGAAAAGAAAATAATAAATACAAAATTAATAAAAACAAAGAAAGAATATTAAAAAAAATTAAGCATTTTCCTCGTGATGTGATCTAGGTTGGTCCAAGGAAGGAGGGTTTTTAGGTCTTTGGAATTATGATCTTGCATTAGTGGAGGAGATACTAAGGAGGTGCCCTCGTTGGAAGGTGGAGGTTGGAAACCAATATCTTGACGACTTGTCATTAATAACATCAACTCTCCTATCCACCCAATTGTAGCCTTGAGCTTGTCTAGCAACGTAACTGAAGTATCTAACCATCTTAACCACTTAAGAAGCTTTGCCTATTAAAGTCGGAGAGTCTGCTGAGTTCCCAAAAGTTGGGCCACCCATCTCTCCAATAATGCTATCGTTAGCTAGGTCAGGTGTTAAATACTAGCTCTGGGATCTCTTGAACTATTAGACTCTGGTATTGCACCTCCCATCTTGGGTGGTGGTGGCTATAATTGTGATTGTTACTTTGTTGCAGGTGGCTTCGCTCCAGCTCCTCCCTCTATTGTTAGCTCATCGGGCTCCCCAATAAGTCTGTAAATATTACCCATAGATCCTCGACGTTAACTGACCATAAACGTATGTATCCTGATATCTAAGTTGAGTGAAGCTGTTGGTGGTAATCAATTGAACATCCTTATTCTTAATGTTAGTTGGGTCATATAAAGACCGACACAAATAGTGCCAACCTTCCTTTTCTCGCTTTGATGCTTAATAAATTGGGCAAGCACGTGCCCTAAATGAATTGGTTTCCTACTATGTTGTGGCTATCTCCTTGATTGTTTGAAGTGCAGCTCAGTACTCCATGTATGTAGTGGAGTGCCGGGAGTCATAGTGAAGAGGCTTTGGATTTGCTAGAGTCTTAGTTACCATCGTTACTGATCATGTTCTAGAACTATCTAGAAGACATCATATAGGGAAATTTTATCCTGAAGTCCAAGTACTCTCTTTTATCGACAAAGTCTACATCATAAAGGCCTATGATGATTGAGAAATTCGAATAACTCATTCGAATCATCTCACTAAGTAATCAAAGAATTTGAGCTAACTCCAAGGTTAACTCCTTGTAGGAAGGCTCCAATGTGTCAAAGAATCTGGGCTAGGCACCAAAATTGATGAGCTCCCGAACTTGTTACACTTGTCCCACTCCAGTGCTTCCCATTGCCATCCTGTGACGAATATCTTTTCCTTCAACTCCTGATACTGCTCTTCGTGTGCTACAACTTTGAAACGGTCGGGTAGATGTATGGTGTGAGTTCTCCTCGGGTCTCTAGACGACCCCTCCTCTTGTTGTTGCTTGTGTGGAACTTCCTTCTCACATCGTGGTTTAATCATTATGCCTGAAACTTGGAATAAGTGAGAGAAAATGTGCAAATAAATTAGAAGAATACATTTTTACTCACACTTAACACATGTTATGCTCACTAAGTTATTAAATATTAAAACAAATTAAAAATGAAAAATTAAACACTTAAAAACTCCAATGAATAAAGAAAAAATAAAATAAAATAAAAAAGTTAAAATTAAATAACAACGTAATTAATCTCAAAATTAAAATTAGAACTATTATAATTTACAAATTAAGCTAACCTAATTCTTAAATTACAAATATCAATCCTAAAGTTGAAATTAAAAACCATAATTTCACAATTACGTAAAATTGATAAAATTAAACATTAAATTCATGCAAAAAGCAAAATATCCTGTTAACATAAATACTTTATTATAATATTCAATATGGGAATATAAATTTAGTAAAGGTATTAATGCATGTTTGTTTTAATGACAAGTAAATGGTTAGGAGTTTTAATGTTTTTTTGTTGGAATGATAAACCTTTTACAGATAAGGTAAATGGCTAAAAGTTGTAAGTTTTTTTTGTTTGAATGATAAACCTTTTACAGATATGGTTGTTCATATTATCCATATATTAATGAATGGAAATGTTAACTTAAAGCAATAATTTGTTATAAGTTACAAAGGGATAATTGAATTCAAGGTATGCTAGAAGCTATTAGAAGACTGAAAAAGGGGGTAATAAGGAACAAATCGAGTTAGGAGAAAAAAATAAAGGAAATGGAGTATGAACTTAAGCTTGTTATAAATGAGAACAAAGAATAAAAGAAGATATTTATGAGATATCTTATTATTGTTTCAATATTGATATGTGTTGTTGTCATGCCTTTTAACTAATGAAATAATGAGACTAATGTGAGAAGTACTTATATGTAATGTGGTGATGTGAACCTCAAGGATGAGCCTTGAAACTCAACAATCACACAATTGGAAGCAAGGAACGCAAGAAAGCTAAAAGCAGGATTAAGATTAAAAAACCTTAACCCGATGTCTATAAAAGACAAGAACCAAAAGTATAGGTAAGTTTGAACGCCATAAGATAATAATCTTGATAAGTTCACGAGTTCACAAAAGAAACAAAGAGAAATTGACCTCACTTAATGAATTGGAATTTTTATGAAATTGGTGAGGTTATTCACTTTGTTGGTTCATCATTGAACTCGGAACTTATAAAGGTTATTCCTTATGGAGTTCATCTAACTTATCACTCTCAACGTCTTCTTTTCTATAGTGTGGCATCAATATCCTTCTTTTATAACTTTGGTTTGTGCTTTTCTAAACATTGGTTAAGGTTTTTCTTGAAAACAAAGATGATTTAGCTTTCCTATTAATTCCTTTCAGCAACTTGCTCGAGGGTTCCTAAATCTTGATTTACGTGGTTCACATCATTTGGTATTAAGGAGCAATATTATATGAGAAGTTCTTGTTTGTAATATAGGGCTAATGTGATATGCTTAGAATTATAACTCTTGCCTTATATTAGTAAGTGCTTTCTAAGAAGTTATCTATGTTTTAGGTCAAACTTTGGTTAATATATTGAGAATTTTAGATATCATTACTAAGCTATTATAATTATTACATTTAGAAGTAATTACATCCAAATTAGGTAATAAAAAAGATTGCAATTAATGAAATTTAACTAGTTTAGTAAATATTCTCCTTACTAACAATCAAGTTCTTGAGGAATTCTAGAATCAGATGAGGGAATAGTTCAAGACAATTTGCAAAGATCCATTTAATTCCATACATTTGAATTTAAATATTGAGAGATTCACATACCTAAAGCTTAAGAAATCACTTTCCTACTAAATAGAAAATTATATAAACCTTTTAGGAAATTAAATATGTTACAATAATAGTGTTTATTTATTAGAAACATATTCAACCCTTAACAAGGGATCTAAATAAAATATAGATTTTCATAATTTATTGCACAAAAGGGAAATGATGTAAGTAATTGAAAACATGCATGGAATGTAAGTTGACACTTAGAAATTATCATTTTTAGGTATATTCTCCTATAATATGTTTTAAAAAAGAAAAAAGCTAAGACCTATAGAAGTTAACAACTCATAATCCCTAACCACCATTATACATAAAAGACTATAAAACCAACCATCCTGTGTTGCATTTTATACATAATATACAATATAGATCTAACGAAATTTTCATTTTTGACAGTTAACTACCTAATAGTTTATAGGTTGAACAAAAAATTGTTATAAACCAACTAGTGAACAACTAATTATCATTCACACACTATTAAATTTCAATGTAAATATTAGTGAACTATTGGCATGAATTTCTAATAGCCCTGCATTTTAAACCTTACTTTTGCAATTGACGTGATGTGATACTTGGAATATCCTTCCACCTTAACCTCCTTAGTTAGAATGATAACTGGAGAGTATTTGGATCAACCAACCAAAACTTTCATTTCATCTTCGTTGGTGAAGCTAATGTAAATGAATGTATTCATGTTAAAATTATAAGTTATTCATGTATGAAACTTATATAACAATAACCATATGTTGTAAACGCACATTAGTGTCAAACTAAACTCAGTTCCTCCTACTTCATAAGGTTGTATACTAGAAATTGATGTATCGGGTTGGGATAAAATTATTGTTGTTATTAGATCTTTTTTAAGTATAGTTGACTATCTAATAGCCATATAACATCAATGAGGTGTTTACAAAAAACACGTATGGTAAATTACATATCAATGTTAATATAATCCTAACTCCAACTTAACTGGAAGGAAGTGGAGTATTTTTTATGCCTTTGTAAATTCTCTTTTTATAGCCAGATTTGCTAAATTTGCTACATCATTGGAATTGCCTTTTTTATTATAGCCTATAGAGACTCTTCAATCTCCTTTGTTCATCTTCATCTTTTTGCCTATTCTTCGTAGGCTTACCAGACATACCTCTTTCTAATGGTGGATGAATATCTTCATTAGCTTTTGGTGACTATTTGTCCTTTAATTTATTGTAAGAGATTGTGATATAATTTTATAACCTCTTTCTATGATGACAATATTCCATATGTACCTTAGGTTATTGCTTAGCAAAGAATATGTCACTAATGGCATGACTACAATGATACCTGTAAATTTCCCACTCCTTATAACTACAAGTTTTCTCCCCTCCCAATTGGATAACAAGTGCTTCATCTTTATTAGTCACTTAACATTTCATGTCTCTTGATATATGCATATTTGACTATAATTATACACCCATATTTGATGTTTTTGGCTCAATATTTTATAGTTTTATTGTATTTTTTGTACTTAATTCTCTCCATATAGGTTATACTTGCTTCATGGACTAAAAGGAGACAAATTTGGATGAAATTGTGGCATAAAATGAAGATTTGAAGCATTTTGGACATACACAGCCATGTATATGGCGGTCTAAGTCTTTATAAATGTGTAAAGTCACGATTTTAGGAGTTTTTAGAGTCATATGGGCACCTACATGACCTTTTAAGTGATCGTATATGTCTTAGTAACCCTAGTTTTCACTGTAAAAGGAAGTGAACATAGGCAAATAAAGAGAGATTTAACTTTTACATTAGATTTCTAATGTGAGAAACATAGAGAGGCGATGGTAAAGATCTAGAGACAAGGAAAACATGAAGTTAACATCAAAAGAGATCTGATAGAAGGCTACATCAAATCCAAACTTACAAGAAGAGACAATAAAATAAAAGGGAGATTTAGAATTATGAACTCTTTATTTTCTATTAGTTTTTTTACATGTTTATATTTGATTTAATTTTCTATTATAAGTAACAAAATTCTTTTTAGTTTCTAGGTGTGATGAACCCTACTTTATGATAACAATATGCCTTAAATCTTTTATTTAATGCAATTATTTTGATAGATTTATTATGATTCAATTATATGTTTTGTATATGTTCTAATAGATCTGAAATATTAGTGCATGAAATAGAGATAGGACAATATGATCCTCTGGATTAGGGTCAAACCTAATAGTAGAATTCATAAATTGATAATGTAATCCTATGAACTTTAGATAGAAATATTTCAATTAATCAACCTATATATTAGTTGTTAGTAGTCTCGAGAGATTTATTAATATAAAATAAGAATTCTCACGGTCCAATAATTATTGAATTAATTGCGTGATAAACGTTTTATTAATTAATGATCTTTTAGGGGGATTCATCACTTAGACATTAATCCTTGATATTGATTTTTCTAAGTTATTTTCTTTATCTTCTACATTTATTATTGTTTACAATTTTATTTTATTTGTTTAAGTTTTATTTTTAATGGAAAACTTAATGTCCAAATTATAGGCTAGATAATAAGAGCAAGGTAATTACTAGTACTTACTGTCTTTGTGGGATTGACCTGCATTTGCTTGTGCTAGCTACAACTATGTCGTGCACTTACAGTTAATTCAATATTGATATCTAAAATATATCAATCATCTCCATTTCTTTGCATTCAATTTATTTTCATTAAATTTCTTTATCACTTTAGGTGTTATGTCTCCCTTAGATCTTTTAGCTTGTTTTATAAGATTTGAATGCCTTTTAATCAAATATTCCAAACAAAGTATCAGTATTTCTAATAAGGCTAGATGCATCAATAGATTTCAAAAATAAAGAGCTATTTGAAGAATAAACCAAAAAATTTATAATAGGCTCTTATCTCCTATTTATCCAACCATCATACATAGTTGAACATCCATAAGTATCCTAATTCACTCTTCTTTCAGCCAAATAATTTCTAATTTCAGAAACAACACAATTCAAAAGTTTACCTCTTAATTTATCAATTGAAGGACCTTTATATTTTGGACTATAAGAGGCTATTACATCCATCATAGGTTGATAATAATAAAATTGAGAAGCATTAAATGACAAACCTGAATCATACCATCATCTAGTTACTGCCATATCGACATTATAAGCTGCATCTCTTGATTGCATTGCACTATAAATTGAAGATTAGGCTCCAGGAGTTGTTTGTGGTGTAAAAAAACTAGTCACCTACCTTCTTCTCTTCCTCACATCAGATTCTTCATGAACCTGAGATAGAATACTATCAGTACCAGTACCAGTACCAGTACCACCACTACCATAACCACTTCCACCTTTAACATTTGCATAATCACCATGGAAACTAGAAAACGACTTCAGCTAAATGTTTTTTTTAATCGGGTGATTCCTCTACCATTCAAATGTTTGTTACAAAAAAAGCAAATGGTATGGTTCTTCATACCGAGAACCATACTAGCATAAGCCCAAGCTAGATCATTGTATCTTCTAAAAAGGGTTGATCGGGAGTACTTGAACTTTCTTCCATTTATCTGTACACATAAAAATAAATAACACATAATTTTAGTACACAATATGCATATCCATCTTATATAATATAACTCATTTCCAATTCCATCAATTTTCAATTCCAACAATCACAAAATAGTCATAATTCTATTTCCATTTACAACAATTTCCAATTCCAACAATCACAAAATAATCATAATTTCATCTCCATTTCCTTCTATTTACAACAATTTTCAATTCCAACAATCAAAAAACAATCATAATTCCATTTCTATTTACAACAATTTCCAATTCCAACAATCACAAAACAATCATAATTCTATTTCCATTTACAACAATTTTCAATTCCAACAATCGCAAAACAATCATAATTCCGTTTCCTTTTATAAGAATTTCCAATTTCAACAATAAAAAATTTATAATTCCATTTCCAAATAAAGAGTTACATTTTATTATAAAACCTTCTTCGGTTTCATTTTATTATAAAACCAATAATTAATTTGATAAAAATCATGTGTATATATATATCATAATTTTCAAATAAAGAGTTACAAATATTTCAATTTGATTCTAATTAACTTAACAAGTTCCCTTTTGCATTGCCAATGAAACCAAACCATTCAACTTCCCAACGGCCTAATTTAGCTTAACAATGATCATCAAAAGGCCAAAGTAGTTTTACAATGCATACGTGGGACAACCAATGTCCAAATAGAATTTGGCGATAACATCAATACAAGTTCAATTTCTAAAACTGTTGATTCCCATGTAAAAAGGGGTTTTCATTATATTCTAATTGTGTCGTAAATTGCAACTTTTACTCGATAAATCCATTCAACATCCAAAATAAACATATTTCATTATATTCTATTTTATGTCCTTAAATCGTTTAAAAACAATCAAACCCATTCATTTATAAATTTCAACTTCCTCTCAACCAATCCGTGAACAACCAAACACAAATAACAAAAGTCACAAAACACAACAATTCAATTCCAACATTCCAACCAATTCAGATACACTCATAGTCATACACCCAACAAATTCATATCACACAAAGCATTCATCACAAAACCAACATCGTCCATCGTCCATCGTCCATCGTCCAACCAAGGTCCAATATCGTAATCCATCATCCATTCCAATATTCCAATCCAACACAATAAAAATTGCAATTAAGTATGAAAATTTCAAAATCAGAAAGAAAAAACCCAAAACCAATCACTTGCTTCGGATTGCTTCAGATCTTCGGTGGGTCTTCGGATTTTCTCATGGGTCAGAGGCGTCTCTGGTGGCTTCCTGTCAAGATGAGCCCGAGCTGTGACCTTCAGTGTGGTGAAGTGATACAGTGGCATTAAGTGGTGTAGCGGCAGCGTCTTCAGTGGAGGAAGCGTCTTCAACTGACGCCAAGGGAGTAACCGAGGAGGATGAGGGAAGGAGGAGAGACAGACACCGGGGAGGGGTAGAGACGGCGACGGCGGTGGCAGTGAGAAGCGAGAGTGGGAGGGCAACAGTGAGGCTAGAGATTGAGGTGAGAAGTGAGATTTAGAAGAGGATAAAAAAGAAGAGTTTGGGTCAGGGGGTTGAGTTTTTTTTTTAATTTTAATTTGATCCTCCAAATGTCCAAATTTAACAATATTAACCGGTATGTTCTGGTATTATCAATATCGGCCGGTATTGATCGAAAAATACCGGTATTGACTGATATTTGAGGCCGGTATCAATGATAATGATACCGTACCATTTTTTGGTATCGATCGGACGGTACGGTATCCATAACCACGTGTATAACCCTTTATTAATTTATGTACACTATAAAAGTACAAGCTTTACAAAAATTAGCCTAATTCACTAATCTGGTCAAACTTAATTAAAAAGTCAACTATATTTATTTTGAAACCCTGATAGAATTTAATAATTAAAGTAATTAATTAAAATACATAATCAACATTAAAGGTTCACAAGAAAATTATTTACAGAATTATCATTATGTACTTAAAAAGCATTAAACCTCTCTTGCCATGGGTGCCACCACCAACCAGTGATAGTTACTATTGGTAAAATTGTTAAATATTTTTTAAAAATAGATTTTGAAAACAATTGGAAATTTACATAAGATCATTCAAATAGCAATATTCAAGTAGTTATAAACAATATTATACCTAGATTCTCCTAAATAATAAGGAAGTAAACAAATATTCTTATTTTGGAGAAAGTATCATATTACACACCTTCTAACTTGAAAACCAATGTTACAAAATCTAAAGATAATTAAAATAAAATAAAATGTAGGAGAGATAATCCAGATAATGTATTTACCAAGGTTTAAAAAATCGAACCGGATCGTTCGGTCCGACCGGAAAAGGTTTGAATCAGTCAGTGATTCGGTTTGGTTTCACCTAATATCCTCTTTGTATAAAAACTGGCTAGTTCAAAGGAAAAGACATTCTTGTCCAGTTTTTATGACTGTCCTCTGCGCTGCAATATGTTTTTAATCATATTCCATCTCTAGCTTTTGCCCAAAAACAGCGTACCTTTCCTATTAATATGAAAATCACTTATTTTTGTTATTTTATTTTATTTTTCATATTTTATAAATATTTATTCATTTATTTTTTTAGATCTCATTTATTAAATAAAGGAATAATCATAGAATAAGATAGAAATATAAGTTAATCTGTTCCGAAATTTAGTACCTAATAGAAAAAAGTGATTTTTATAACTCAAGAAACATATTTTTATTATTAGATTCATTGTTGGGTTTGTTTATATATTTATTCTACCCATATTCAATCACACTTTCGAAAAAAAATTAATTATGTTTTAAAAAACATTTATTAATTACAAAGTTTATTTAAAGCAATTTGATAGGTAATATTTAGAACTCTATTTCATATCAATTTTTAGTATTGATAAGTTTTATAACATTTAGAACTCTATTTTATATCAATTTCTGTAATATTTAAAAATCTCTTTCATATCAATTTCTGTAATATATAGAACTCTATTTTGTATCAATTTTTGGTTTTAATAGTTGAGTTATATATAGTATATATACTCTTTCAACTATTTAGTTTGTTGATCTAAAGCACCAAAATTGAAAACTAGCAATATTTCAATCAAGCTATTTAAAGTGGAGCAATTGTTGGAGCAAAGTTTAATAAGTGAGTAATATTTGTTGGTCTTTTGTGAATCCATTTTGTTGTTATTCATCTTCTTTATTACAATTGATAATGAGAATTATTTAGATTGTAAACTTTTTCCCTAACAGTAGTATACCTAATTATTTTTTAATACTTTTAGGTTAAATCATAATGGAGAATATGGAACCATCCTCTACTCGTGGTAAGTCCGATCTAGCATGAAATTATTTTTCTTCTTCTCAAGCTTCTAATGGTAATATCCAATATAACTGTATGTTTTGCGGAAGAATATTTAAAGGGGGAGGAATTTTTAGAATGAAAGAACATCTTGCTGGTGTTAAGGGTAATATTGCTTCTTGCAAAAAAAGTACCACTTGATGTACGTGATATGATTAGAAAATATTTGCAGCAACAAGTAAAAAAGAAAAAGGAAAATAAAGAGACTTATGATATATCTTTTGGAGATGATGAAACACCACAAGTATTAGAAAAAGGAAAAAGAAAAGCTACTATTGACGTAGATTCTTATTTTTCTCTAAGAACTACTCCTGGTTCTCAACCTAGCCTAAAAAGTTTTATAATTGATAAGGATGTTGTTTTACAACGTAAAAGATGTTGAACCAATGGTGGTTGATAAATTAAATCCTTTTATGTTTTGATAATAATAAAATGTATAAAATTGGTTAAGAAATTATTTCAAGTATTTATGGATTGATATTCAATTAAAGGATTAATACAAATCAAGAGATAGACAACGTGCAAGAGATCCCAACAATA
>JANZLD010000006.1:56081995-56099340 GCA_026413575.1 Erythroxylum carthagenense
CTTTCCTTCGGAACTAAGTCCGACATTTAACAACCAAGTCATGTATCACATATTTCATCCAATTCACATACAAGGAACACTTTAATATTTCATTCGTGCATCACATTCATCAGACCTTCTGTCCGAAAACCAACATAATCAATCACTTTTACAAAATCATTCAATAGTCAAATAATACAAGAATTCAAATAACAAACAACGAAATGAGACCATCTCGGTCTACTCACAGTACGCTCTAGATTAGCATTTGCTTTCAAATTTTGGAAATGCCTGAATGCGGACACTTGACTTGCACAACCTATTTATGCAAGACACACATTGTACACTCATCAATAATTGCACACGTTTAAACATTTATTTATACACAATTGTATAAATGGACTATGTACAATGCATGTTCAAGGACAATCCTGGGCATATGTTCTAGAACACATATTATGCTCATTCCCATTTCATAACTCATATGTGTCTAATTTAACTTAGCTTTACACTTCATTTGTACATGATTTTTTTAAATTCTCCTTTCAATCTTTACCCTTTGCTTGTGTCTAGCTTATTCATAAGCTTACACCTTAAGAACACTTGGTTACTTTATATCATGACTCAATTTCTCGTCATCTCTTTTCTAACCTCATATGATCTCATAATATCCAAATTCTCATCCAATAGGAATCTAATTGAAAACCCCACAATGCAAAATCACAAAAATTGATTCTAGAATACTTAAACCCAAGCATTTTTCTAACTTCATAAACTAGAATCCTTCCAAAAATCCCAAAGACTCAAAATGCTCTTACCTTGATTCTTCATCAAATGAAGAGATCTTTAGCTCAAATGGAATATCTTTTCTTCCTCTTCCTTTTTCTCTTCTTAAACAACTTCAAAATCTTTCTTGAAGACTAAGAAGAATTAAACGCTAACTCAACTCTCTTCTTTTCTCTCAAACCACCAAACTCTCTTTCTCTTGCTTACTAATTTTTGTTATTCTATTATGCTTCCATTCACGTTTTTCTTCTTCATTTATAAGCAGAACAACACTTCTTCTTTCAATTATGCCCTTAATGATTGAGAATTGTCTCATTTGGCCTTTCATTTATACCTTATGTCTTTTACACTTCAGTGTCTTGCCAAAAGTACCCTTGAATATTCTGACATAACATTTTATTCTATAAGAATCTTCTCTATTGTCTTACATTTCCAATGACATCAAAATAATTCAATTCGGTTTAGTGATTCGAAAGATATACTTCAAATTTGGACTGCTCTTGTCCAAATCAGTATACAATGCACAACTTCTATCTGAAATTTAAACATCTTAGAAACTAAATTAGATTCCAATTTCTTCATACCATTTGTAACTCCATGTCTCTAGTTCACCACAAATCAAGAATCATCTCATTTAGAGCTGTACCATTTCAAAAATCATCAAAATACTGAAATATGTTCAGTAGAATAACACCAATTCATAGTATTTAAAAGCACACACACTGTACCTGTCACACAATTTTCACTAAATCTCTCTCACTTCATTTTAGATGGCTACAATTTTTGGAAAAATGTAGAGTGATGTCTTATGAGTCCAATGGTTTAAGAATCAAGTCATTTGAGTGTCTAGAGAAGAAGTTATGGCCAAAAGAATCCAATTTGGTTTTATCCTCAATCATATTGAACTTATCGTGGGACAATTAGTATAACTTTCTCTAGAGATATCAGATTTAGGTGTTCTTTAGATGGATTGAAAGATGAATTCAAGAGCTGCAACTTTCATGAATACCAAGAAGACAAATTCCATCTTTTAAAGGATCAAAAATGGAATAGAAGATATAAGATGAACAATAACCCATAAGAAGTTTATGAATAGTAACATAGAAGATGTTTAACAATTAGCATAACTTTCTCTATAGATATATGATTTAGGTGTTATTTAGATGGTTGGAAATAGTACTTCAAGAGCTAAAACTTTTATGAAGACATAGAAAACAAATTCTATCTTCTGAAGGATCAAAAAGGGAACAGAAGATATAAGATGAACAGTAACCCAGAAGAAGTTTATGAACAATAACACAAAATATGTTTTACAATTGACATAACTTTCTCTATAGATATCTGATTTATGTTTTCTTTGTATGGTTTAAAAGAGGACTTCAAGAGCTACAACTTTTATGAAGACCTCGAAGACAAATTCCATCTTTTGAAGGATCAAAAATGGAATAGAAGATATAAGATGAACAGTAACCCAAAAGAAGTTTATGAACAATAGCACAACAGATGTTTTACAATTGGCATAACTTTCTCTAAAAATATTAGATTTAGGTTTTCTTTAGATGGTTTGAAAGAGGACTTCAAGATCTACAACTTTTATAAAGATCTTGAAGACATTATATTGTTTGTAGGGTCAAAAATAGATCAGAATATAACAAAAAAAAAACAGAAGAAGCAAAAAGATAGAAGAAGTAAAACACAGAATGAGCAAAAAGACAGAAGAAGCAAAACATAGAAGAAGCAAAACACAGAAGGAGCAAAACACAGAAGAAGATGACATCATCACAGAAGAAACACAGAAGAAGATGACATCATCACAGAAGAAGCAAAAAGGTAGAAGAATCAGGAAAATTGCTATAACTTTCCCTAAAGATATCGAATTCGGACGTTCTTTATATGATTCGAAAGAATACTTCAAGATCCACAACTTTTATGAAGATCTCAAAGACAAATTTTATCTTCTTAATGGAAAAAAGTGGAATAGAAAATAGGTATAGACATAGCCAATAGAAAAATAAACTAATGGGAAAAAGACAGAAGAATTGGGAAAATTGCTATAACTTTTCCTACAAATATCGGATTAGGACGTTCTTTATATGATTCGAAAGAAGACTTCAAGATTTACAACTTTTATGAAGATCTAAAAGATAAATTCTATCTTCTGAATGGTCAAAAATAGAATAGAAGATAGGCCAGGTAAAAAAATAGAATAAGGAAAATATAGAAGAAGATGAAATCATCACAGAAGAAGCAAAACACAAAAGAAGCAAAACACAGAAGAAGATAACATCATCACAGAAGAAGCAAAACACAAAAAAAGATAACGTCATCACAGAAGAAACATAGAAGAAGATGACATCATTACAGAAGAAGCATCTTTACTCTTGAACATCCCCCCTTATAAGGACCATAACTTTCAAATCAGATGTCTAAAATTTTCATGCTATATACCTCTGGAAATATAAAAGAAATTCCTACAACTTTCCAGAAGACACATTTGCCTAAATCAGCCTAGATTAATCCAGAATTTCCCCCTAATATTTAACATGAATTTTTATATTCATCCAATATACTGCACCCAATTCTCAACTTCATGACAACCTTTGAGATTCTTAAAATAGAATTTAAATTTAATGTCTTCATAAGAAATGTGGCCATATGTTTCTAATTTAATCCAAATCAAGAATCATCTCGTTTGAAAAACTAGAGAAAAAGTTGTGGCTAAAAGACTGAAGCACACTCAGTGAACATTTTCCAGATCATTACCAATTTTGTTTCCAACTCTTTCCTTATCATAACTCATACCTAGATCACTCTTTCTACTCCCTCTACTTCTCATTTTTAACAAAAATTATATTTAACATCAATTATACCCGAAATTTGTCAATGAATGCATGTGTCACTTTTTTATGTGCAAAGATTCAATATTTATATGCATATATGCTAATATTATGCATGAGTAAGAAAAATGTATTTCCTTAATCTCTCTTTGAGCTCGCATGTACTGAAATTTCGGGTCCTAACTCTTAATATAAGGACGGGATGTTACATTACCCACCTAATTAGCTTGAGAAATCCATGTCAAGCTTGTCTTTCCCCTTGCTCTTGGGTAGGATTCCCTTGGTTTTCTACAACAACCAAGGTTCTACTCAAAACAACATTCCAATAAAATTTATAAACTTCAAAAATTACTAAATTTTAACAAACAAAAATTGAACTCAAATCTAGCTTACCCATAACCCATCTAGGTTAGAAAACCTAAGACCTAATTTAGAAACCTTAAAATCAATTGGGTTCTCCTAATCCATCTTCTTCCAACACAAACTTTTCATTCTCTACACTAACCCTTTTTTCCTTTCTAACTTCTTCATCCACAACACAACTCATTCCTTTAATAAAGTAAGAAGAAAAGATGGTTAACCTACCTTAGTAAGCTTGATTTCTCTTCTTTCCTTCTTTCACCGAAACCTCTCTTCCTCTCTCTTAATTTCGTTTCTCACTCGTCTCCCTCTTCAATTCATGTTTTTCTCCTCTTAACAAGCAAAACAACATCTTCTCTATCTATTTCTATCCTTAATGAGCCCAAAAAGTCTATCTTACCCTTCCTTATAAACTTACGTTCTTTTCTGCTTAAGTGATCTCCCAAAAATGTCCTTGAATATCCTTATTACATTAATACTTTAATTCCACTTACCCATTCAACAAATCCTACTAACTATGACGTAATTATAACTCCAAAATTAAATCTATCAAAACTCCAAAATTATGTTTAAATCATGCTTAACCTAAAGAAAAAATTTCAGGGTCCAACAGAAAGTCCATCCTTCTTCCAACTGTCATCTTGTAGGCTTTTAACCTTAAATATTTGAAGAGTTTCAATTAGCTTGTTGTTCTTAATTAGCCTATATGTTATCTCTATGACATCAAATGATCTTAATGCCATCCTTAAAGTCACACAAATGGATGCCATTTTTCGCTCTATAATAATTTTCAAATTGAAGTTATAGCTTCATTCTTAAAGAAAACTACATTTCCTTATAAGTCCATAATTTTGTCCTTAAAGACAAAACATTTTTTAATAGGATAAATGTCCAATTGACAATCACGTGAATGTAGATAAGTTTATTACAGTTTTGGTCTTTCTCTTTGTAGACTTGGAAAAACTACAAAATATCTTAAATTTTGGAAGCATTTATATAGTCAATAACAAATTTTAGAATGCTTCTCAACTTAGTTCTTCTCCCCCTCAAATAATGCGAACCCATTTAATTATAGAGAATTGTAAAGACTTATGACATTAGTTTAAATGTCAAGTGTCACCTTATAATTGATCGTTTATAAAATTCTTTTCCTTTTTATTAAAATCTTTCTTGATTTATGAACTCACTAATAAAATCATACTATATGACAATTGTTAATTAGATATTATCATAAATACAAATAAATATTTTATATTTGTTCAACTATATCATTATAAATTTATTTAAATTATTTTACAAAAAAAAATTCTTGAATAACTATCTTTATTTTTTTGAAAGAAAATTAAAATTTTGCTACTAATTAATTCTTTTGATTATATGTGATTAAACGAGCAATAACCAACAATTTGCATATTGTTTTTATTTGTATAGAGTCGCCTAATATTAGATTATTTTATTTTCTATTTAGTAGAAAATTTGGAACAAAACACATCCTTTTCAATTTAGTATCAGAACCATGTAACTTGAATGTTTTTAAGCTAAAGATACATTTTAATCTTTAATGTTTACTCCAAAATTTAATTTAGAACTTAATATTTAGAAGCATATAAAAAAGACTAACATTTTAAAATATCTTAGTTAGACCCTCAATTGATAGAACTCTTAATCCTAACTCTCTTAATTAAATGTACTATCATTGCTAATATAAATTTTTATTAATTTTAATCTTACAAGGGACTTGTCGATACCAAATAAAAACAAAATGGGATTGATGGCCTCTGCTTTTAAAATAAACCTTTACATCTTTCTTCTGCAAATTATTTAAAAAACAATTTTACTTTAAACAACATAACTCTTTTTTTTTTTTTTTGGTAAAGACCCTAAAAAAACCAAGAAACTACTAAAGTGGGTAATTCATTTTGTTTTTAGTAAAAGTCCTAGAAGAAGCAAGAAAATCCTAAATTGGGTAAACCCTGTTAATGAAATAAAGAACTCTTGAAAGAAGCAAAAACCTTTAACTAGAACAATATCGTTTTCAAGAACTAATTAAAACCTCTATTTTTAAGAACCAATTCCACCATTGTAGACCTTTAATAAACACACCCACATTCATCGAAAAGCTCTAAACTTTCTAATTGTTAAAATAAATGAACTAATAAAGTTTAAAATAGGTGTATTTGCTCTGGCAAGATGATAACTTTGACCCTATTAACATAACCTATAATCCTGTGACCAATAAAAGTTGGTGTAAATAAATAGCGCACACAAGCAACTTAAAATTAAAATCTTGATAATAAAAAGTAAAATGGAGAGACTCACAAATCTTGAAGCAACAACAAGAAGATGAACATCCACTCGTAAATGAGAAGATGATAAGAGCATGAAGTGTGTAGCAACAGAAACCTCGTGATCTTTTGGGGTACCCATGTACATAATTGTGGCGTACGCCTATATGTGTCAGCCTTAAGTAGTTAAGCTCGTTCGATTATTGTTGTTTTCTATTTATGATTTTATCTTCCTTTTATAGAGGCTTTAATTAGTTCTTGAAAATGGTGTTGCTCTAGTTTAATGACATAAAAATCAGATCAAATTGGTCGATTTGATTAGGTTAAGTACGAACTAGACTAATTTTCGGTTCAATTTTTACTTTTTACCGTTGTCGATAGAAACCTACCAATTTAAATAGAAATCGCCAAATTGTGAAAAATCATCTTACCAAGAAGAAGAAGGAGAGCAAGAGTAGATTGAGCAACCAGACCAGCGAAATTGGAAAATAAAGACAAAGAAAATCAAAGTCAAAATGGAGATGATGACTAGAAGGAAGAATTTGAAGTTGAATAAACCTTATTAAAAGGAAGAAAAAGCATTTACTTTGATGTATGATGAAAGAAAAAAAGAAAAAAAAGAGAACCGCCCCCTCACACATTACCAAAGGCAAGCATAAACCGAGCAGCAACTAAAGACAACAATGAAGGTGACAGCGTCATTCTATGTGTGTACAACTTAAAAGGAACAAGAAAAACTAAAAAAATGGAAAGTTCAAAAACTCATGTACAAACAGTTCAAGAACTCCTAGAAAAATTACATCTTTTGCATAAAAAGAACTAGTTCCATTGACTTTTCTGACTCTACAACCTTGTCCTCACTACTTATCACTGCTTTGATTGACTCAGAAGAACCAAACCATGAAGCATGTAATCTTCTAGCTCACAGAATCCCATGGCTTGCAGTCGCAGGTAGCCAAAAATATAACCATGGGTTCGAAGCAGACATATATTTCGCTATATAAATCTCTTAACCAGAATCTATCTCTTTTAGAGTTGCAGTTCAACAATGGATTGAATGATAAAGACGAGACTTTTGCAATAAGAGCGACTGTCTTTACAAAACAAGCTCAGCATGCAGTAATCTATTATTTGTTAGTCTAGGACTAGAAGGAACAAGTTTAGTTTAATGCGTGTTTGATACACAAAGCAATACATTGGAAAGTGGGAGTGTCAAATTTGAAACAAGTTCCAAGAATATAGTATGCAGATGATTGATTAAAGTATAAGGAACACACCCATGAGGGCAGTGGTGGAGCAGCACAAGCTTCTTCATCCTTAACCAAATTCTTGAGTTTGAGTATTAGGAATGAAGTCGCTTTAAAACTTGTGAATGAGAGCTTTGTTGCTTAAAAGGATCCTACTCAGTTTGAATCTAGATTAGTCGGTTACCCAGGTGACATCGAATATAAGGTAGTTTAACAAATAAAATAAAATAAGGAAAAATGATGGAGATGTGCTATGGTTCTGATTACGTTCTGTGAATAAATGATGTTTTTTAGATGGATATGGTTACTTTGAGTCAATGGGGTGAGGTCAAGTTGCCAATGTGTTGGCTTTAATTATTTGGTCAGATGGACGGTTTGGTTCTATTTCAATGGAATTTTCTTTTTCCTCCTTTCTTATTTATAATGAAAATTTTCAAATTTTGATTTTTAATATTTTAAAAATTAAACTGAAATATTTAAAAAAATTTAATTAGTATTGCACTATTATAAAATTGATTAATAGTGCAATTCTCTTACCATCTCAAGATGATAAATATTTGTGTTGATATATGCAATGGAACATACATTCAAAAGATCTTCCAATTTGCAACATTAATTTTACTTGACAGTGGTAACTGAGAAGTGGGACAAGTTGACAATTATAATAAGTAGGGACTTAAGTGTGAATGAAACTTGGAATCAAACTGACTCAGATGCAAAGATGAGTCCTTACAAAAAAAGGTGTCAAAAAGTGTGTTGAAATTTGCAGTTTCTTGAGTTGTTTGCTTTGTTAGGAATAATTAGAATTTGGATAGAGCTAGGTAGCAGCTAAAATGAAACTGAACATATTGAAAATAAAATAAACATATAGATTTTTATTTGAAAAACTCTTAAATTAAGATAAAAATTACGAGTAAGAATAAAAAATTTTATTATATATAAAATTATAAGTTAGACTCACAAAATATACAAAATATTTTGTCTCATTTTTTTCCCATCCTCATTTCTTTTCTCTACTAATGGAATGATTTGTTCTCTTAATCTTTCAACTAATGGAATGATTTGTTCTCTTAATCTTAGGAGACGTGTGGGATGACTGACCATTTGATCAAGGGTGCCTAGTTTTTTTGACACGCTTCCCACTCACTTACTCAAAGGAGAAATATGCTGTCGGATAACGTGTAATATTCGTTGATTTGGTTTAGAATTTACCTGTACTATGGTTTCTAACCAAGTTCTCACCGATAAAAAAGCACCATTATCTGTATTAGGGTAATTCAAGTCCCGCGGAGCATCAAAACCTGTGATGTATATTGCCTGTTTCTAAAAAGAAATGGTTTATATTCGTCCTCATCTTGTGTGATCACTGTACCTCGGAGGACACTGCATCTTTGCTTTTCTTAGCTTGTATTCTTCTTAACGCTTTTCCTTCCCATCAAAACATTTAACAACGAATCGCTTCCTAAGGTTTCTAAAACCAGAATATTATGAATGGATTACTTCTTTTTATTTTATAGACTAAATAATTAACGGACCATTTTTTAAAATGATAAAAAGATGTTGGATCTATTTTTATACATTGATATAATTTTTAATTTTTAAAATTTATTAATAATTTCTTTTGACACATCAATCATTTCTATTATATACTCCTACGCTAAATGACATTGTGTACGCGTCTACAAATTAATGATATGATTTAACAGTTATCAAGTTGCATACAATCTGAAAAAAGAAATGCTTAATTCAAACTATACCATTTAAAAGTAGCAACCATATAAGAGGATTTTGAAGTAATATACCATTCATTTTGATTAGTTATTAAGTCCTAGTATAAATATAGTTACAAAGTAAACTCACTGACCAACGTTTCATCAGTTTGACATTGTACAAATTTTTTTTTTATATATAATCTAAACAGGCTATCATTTTAATGTTTTCTCTAGTGCTGAACATAATAACATTAAAATCAAGATTACGGTTAAAAAAATAGCAATATGCAGAAACTGAACGGATAGCCAATGGTTAGGAGTATCTTTGCAGAAGTAAAAGTCTGAGTAAGTTGAGATGGCATTCTGGATGTGTAACTCACATTACTTCCTCAAAGAAAGTGATAAACACATTTACTTGGTAGTTTGAAGACTGAGATAAATCATTTGGTAGTTCTACTCAAATAGTACGTTTATTTTATGTTTTAGGCTTCATATCTAAAACTCCTATGAATACTTTTCTTTTTTTTTCCCCTGCAAAAGATTAAATTTGAACGGGATTCTCTTTGCCACCACCAACTTACTGTAGTAAATTCGAACATTATCACGGCATCCGAGGAAAGTTACACACCAGAATCATTTAAAGCCATGTCTCTTCAACACATATGCTCTTCCCACAGATAAACAAAGCCCGCATAAATTTGCTTAGTGTTCTAATTATAATGTAAGATCGGCTTCAAGCTTGACCCCTTGTAATCATTCCGTACGTGAATGATGAATCACGGAGGGAGGAGGAGAGGAGGTGAAGATGGGTCGTCCTCGGAAGATGATGAGTACAAAGTGGATGAGGAGTCGAGTGGGAAATCGTCATGGAAAAAGTTGTCGGCAGGACTGTTAAGAAGCGAGACTCTTCTTGGTATTACAGTGGGGAGAGAACCTAATAGGAACGACAGCATCGGGCCAGGCCCTTCTCACGGCTTGGTTATCCTTCCTGACAAGAGGTAATAAACTCTTTATATCTAATGAAATTAAAAGAAAATGATTGAACCTTTAACTAGATATATTCATATGCTTTGCTGGGTAGTATGATGAGAAATGAGAAATCGAAGTACATGCATTGCAGGTTCTATAGCATATGGAAACATTTCATCCTTATATGGGCAATATACTCGTCCTTTTTCACACCACTTGAGTTCGCATTCTTCAGAGGACTACCAGAAAATCTTTTCCTACTTGACATTGCCGGTCAATTTGCTTTTCTTATCGATATCGTTGTCCACTTCTTTGTTGCCTATCGCGACACTGAATCCTATCGCATGGTTTACGATCGTAAACTCATTGGCATCCGGTAATTTCGTAAAGAATCCCTTCCTATGGTCGCTCGTGTTTTTTCTTCTGCCTCTCTATATGGAAAGGAACCTGAATTGTTTTATGCTTCATTTTGACAGGTACTTGAAATCTAGATTTTTGGTTGATTTTCTCGGCTGTCTGCCTTGGGATGCCATATACAAGGTGAATTGTTAATTGTTGAAAGGTAAATATTTCTGAAATATTAGACTGTAATTGAAGCTGTTTGCGTCTTATTAGGCTACTGGGAGAAAAGAGGCAGTGAGGTACATGTTATGGATTAGGCTGAGTCGAGCGCTCAGAGTAACTGAATTTTTTGAAAGGCTAGAGAAAGACATGAGAATCAACTACCTTTACACCAGAATTGTGAAGCTTTTTGTTGTTGAGCTCTACTGGACACATGCAGCCGCCTGCATATTTTACTATCTTGCTACTACCGTGCCTCCGTCTGACGAAGGTTACACTTGGATAGGAAGTCTACAGTTGGGTGACTTTCGCTACACAAATTTCAGAGAGATTGATCTCTGGAAAAGATACGTAACTTCACTTTACTTTGCCATTGTCACTATGGCGACTGTGGGTAATTTCAAATCCATTGGAGATTTTGTGATTATTAAAGCCCATCAACTATTCAAAGTATTGTGATTATAGCTAAACCATAATGTTCTTCAATATGATTATGAATATGTGATTTTGCATGCAGGTTATGGAGAGATCCATGCGGTAAATATAAGGGAAATGATATTCGTGATGATATATGTATCATTTGACATGATTCTTGGTGCTTATTTGCTTGGTAACATGACTGCGTTGATTGTCAAAGGGTCCAAGACAGAAAAATTCAGGGACAAACTGGCTGAACTCATCAAATTTATGAACAGAAATAATATTGGCAAAAGCACAGCCAGTAAGATTAAAGGGCACTTGAGATTACAATATGTTCGCGGTCATTTTGATACCAATGTTCTTCAAGATATTCCTGCTTCCATTCGCACAAAGGTCTTATATATAGAAGTGTACTGCCATATATATCTAACCATTGTTTTGATCATTTAATTTCTATATTTATGACAATGACTGTTGCATTTTCTTTTGTAGGTGTCACAGAAGTTATATGAACCATACATTACAGGTGTTCCACTTTTCAAGGAATGCTCCTTGGGATTCATTAAGCAACTTGTAAGCTAGCATGGTTGTTTTATCAATTAATCCTCATATAGAAAGCTTGATCAAAGATCGACTGTATAGAATGCATTCTCTATTGTAATAAATTCTCATTTTTGACTTATCAGGCAATAAAGGTCCATGAAGAATATTTTCTCCCTGGAGAAATGGTTATAGAGCAGGGACAAGTGGTGGATCAACTTTATATTGTTTGTCATGGTGAATTGGTAAAGTTTTAAAATGAATCAATCGAAGAGACTAAAACTTCCCGTCTACTAGATTCTAATTTTACTTTTATTTTTCTAATAGATGAACGACACCACCAACATTGATTCTAAGATTGCACTAGACCATTACCATCTTCTAACTTATTTTGGTATCATCTATAGGAAGAAGTTGTGAGAGAAAATGAAGAAACAGAAGAAGTATTTTTGAACCTGCATGCTGGGAGCTCATTTGGTGAAGTGTCTTTCCTTTGCAACACTCCACAGCCTTACGCAGTTCGAGCCAGGGATTTATGTAGGGTCTTGAGACTTGATAAACCGTCATTTGTCGAGATTCTAGAGATACATTTCTCTGATGGAAGGATTATCTTAAACAATCTCCTTGAGGTGAGTTCAATTTGATAAACTAATCCCATAATCATGTTGCTAACAAGTTTCTTCCAATTTTTATCAAAACTTTTTACAGGGAAAGGATTCTATTCAACGAAATGAATTATTAGAGTCAGAGGTCACCCTTTACATAGAAAAGTCCGAGACAGAGTTAACAATGAGGCTAAATTGTGCCATATATGATGGAGACTTTTATCGACTGAAATGTCTGATACGAGCTGGAGTTGATCTTAATAAGACAGATTACAATGGAAGATCACCTCTGGTATTCTCTACTTTTTAGTCCTTAATATACGCTTGTAGAATAGACTTATATGTGTGTTATCTTAATACAGCACACTGCTGCATCTAAAGGGTATGAGGATATAGCCCTTTTCCTTATTGAAAGAGGAGCAGATGTCAATATCTCTGGTAATTATTAGCATTGGCTTAGATTCATTTCCTGTACATGATCACATTTCTGAATTCAAAAGGAAGCTGTTAAATAACAGATAAGTTTGGGAACACACCCCTACTTGAAGCCATTAAGAGCGGGCATGACGAAGTAGCTTCTTTGCTAGTAAAGGGAGGAGCAATAATAGCAGTTGATGATGCGGGTGATTTTCTTTGTTCTGCCATTGCAAAGAGAGATTTCAATCTCTTTAAGAGGTTGTTGAACAATGGGATTAATCCCAATGCCAAGAACTATGATTTTCGAACACCACTTCACGTAGCAGCCTCGGAAGGATTATACTCCTTCGCGCATTTACTTGTACAAGCAGGAGCAAGTGTTTTGCCAAAAGACAGGTATAATATTATTATTTAAATCAGTCCGTTGTGATAATTTTATAAGTTCACATTCTTATACATAAACATAATGGTTTGTTATTCAATGTTAGATGGGGAAACACTCCGTTAGATGAAGCTCGTGTATGCGGGGACAAGAATTTGATAAAGTTGCTTGAAGATGCCAGGCCTTCTCAATTGGCTGATATAGCTACTCCATCTGGACCATTACAAGGTATGCAAACCTCATTACTCGTACAAGCTAATCAAAGAATATCCCAATAAGTGGTGAACCTCAAAAGGAAAATGTTGGTGGACTTAATTACCTTTTTATCAACAACAGCCATAACATGCTTAAAATGGATACTTTAATTCTTCTCTGGCAATAATATCAACAGATGAAAGGAGACAGAAGAAGTGTACGGTGTTTCCGTTCCACCCTTGGGATCAAACCCAAAAGAGAAGTGAAGGAATTGTGTTATGGGTCCCCCATACCATAGAAGAACTCGTCAGAACAGCGATTGACGTATTCAAATGTAGGAGTGGTTATGTTTTGTCTGAAAATGGGGGGCGAATTCTCGATGTGAACACAATTGTTGATGACCAAAACTTATTCTTGGTTGAGGAATCCCACCGTGAGTGAACACATGTAATCTATGTTTACTTCTGGTATTAAGGATCTACTATTAAGGCTTTAAATAGCGTTTTAAATTTGTAGTAGGTCACAATCTGTATACAAACTACCTCCCGAAAACTCTTTTGCTAAATGTTTTGGTTGAGGAATCCCACCGTGAGTAAACACATGTAATCTATCTTTACTTTTGGTATTAAGGATCTACTATTAAGACTTTAAATAGCGTTTTAAATTTGTAGTAGGTCACAATCTATATACAAACTACCTCCCGAAAACTCTTTTGCTAAATGTTTAAAGAAAAAGATGTATTTTATATCTTAAAATTTATATTAAAACTTAATTTAAACCTATATACACACACATACATACAATAATGTGTAAGATTTAATCTTTAACATTCTAAATAATATTTTAAGCATAGAATTTGCCTAAGAACATTTATGATATAATTAATTCAACATTTTCAAATCCTAAAATTAGCGTTATAAAGAAAAGAGAGAAATACTAACCTTGATCCATACTCTCTGTAATTTCCTCTTATTCGCAAATACTTTCTTTACATTAAAGCTTTATCTACTCTCACCTTTCTAAGCATTTTCTCAACTCAAGGAAGAGGGAAGGGTTATTTTTAATTAACCTTAATGATTTTAATTTCCTTTAACAAACCCAATAACTATTATTTTGGGCCCTCTTTATATTAGAATTAAATAAAGAAATATGGTTCACACTTATGATTATTAAATTAATCTAACAATTTCTCACTTAGCCTATGTTACGACTTAATGATCTAACAATACAAGTGTGCACCATATTTTGAATCTCTCAAGCCATCATACTTTAATGAATTGAAATAATGAGATTATGGCGCTCACAAATGATCTAACGACATGATTTCTTCTATGTATCGCATAATCATCTCGACTCAAAATAATTATAATTTAGATCACTGCAGTTTTCAACTTTAATGTTTTCTCAAAACATAATTTGTCATCACAATAAAATAATGCGTGTACACAACATAATATGACAACTAACAAATAAGTCAAAACATAACATTAATTGAATTCATAAGTGTCAAAACAATAATAGCAAATATCCAAACATATGTACACACATAAATGATCTCATGCTAACAAGGACTTATCTATAATATTCATCCTTTTAACATGGCCAATAAATGTTTTAGGTGGTAATCCTTTAGTTAACGAATCCACTAGCATTAGATCAATTCCAATATACTCGATTGACACTTTATGTTTTTTTTACTTCTTTGACTGACAAGTATTGCAAATCTATGTGTTTAACACCCTTAGAATACTTGTCATTTTTAGAGAAAAAGACAGTTGTGGAATTATCACAATAAATTCTTAGCGGTTTAGCTATACTGTCGACAATACCTAGCCCTAAGACAAAGTTTCGCAACCACATTGCCTGAATAATGGCCTCAAAGCATGCTATAAATTTGGCTTCTATAGTAAAAGTAGCAATGACAAACTGCTTTCTACTCTTCCAAGAAATTGCCCCTCCTTTTAGTTGGAATAGATAACCAAAGGCAGATTTCCTTAAGTCTATCTGATTTCCTGTATGTGAGCATGTAATCCTTGGTACTGTGTAAATACTTAAGAACTTTCTTTGCAGCTTTCCGGTGGTCCAATCCAGGATTACTTTGATGTCGGCCTAGCATTCCAACAACAAAATTGATATCCGGGCGAGCACAAGTCTGAATATACATTAGACTCCTAACTATAGAAACATAGGGAATAGATTCCATTTCCTTTCGTTCCAAATCATTCTTGGGATATTGCATTTCACTAAATTTATCCCCTTTATGAGTTGGAACTACCCCTACTAAGCATGTTTTCATCCTAAATCTCCCTAACACTTTACCGATATATCCTTTTTGTGACAACCCTAACAATCTTTGTGTCCTGTCACGGAATATTTCTATTTCAATCACATAAGATGCCTCATCTATATCTTTCATTTCAAAATTATTAGAGAGAAATTTATTTACATCATGTAACAAGCCCAAATCATTATCAGCCAAAAAAATATTATATAGTACCAAATAATGAGTTGCTCCTACTGACCTTTACATATATACACCTATCAATAGTGTTTTCCACAAAATCATAAGAGGTAATGGTATCGCTGAACTTAAGATATCATTATTGGGAGGCTTGTTTCAAACCATATATTGGCTTCTTTAATTTACACATCATATTTTCCTTTTTTACAGTCACAAAACCTTCCGATTGGTCCATACAAACTTCTTCTTCTAAGTCATCATTCAGAAAAACTATTTTACATCCATTTGGTGAAGCTCTAAATCATAATGAGCTATCAATTTCATAACAAATTCTTAAAGAGTCCTTTAAGACTAGGAAAAAGGTCTCTTTAAAGTCAATGTCATTCTTTTAAGTATAACCTTTGGCTATAAGTTTGGCTTTGTACCTTTCAATGCTACCTTTCAAGTCCCTTTTGATCTTAAAGACCCATTTACAACCCACTTGCTTTGAGCCTTAAGGTAACTTAACTATTTCTCAGACTTGATTATCATCCATAGATTTTAATTCTTCTTTTATGGCATTGAGCCACTTTTCAGAATTAATACATTTCATGGCTTATTTAAATGAGACTAAATCCTTATCAATGCTTAAGTCACACTCATGCTCAAGTGAATACACTATATATTCATATGATATAATTAGTATTTTCTCCCTTCTAAACCTTGGCAATATTAGTTCTCGTGGTATCATTTGATCATTTATGATTTACACCTTATTTTTTAGTTCATTATTCACATTCTCTTCTTGTGGGTTTAGAATGTTAACTTGTCGTTTCGATATGTTGTGTATCTGTGATACAACAAGAAGAATAACAACTTGAGAAGAGACACTGGGTGAAGGATTTTCCACCTGAATCTCTTGAATATCCACCTTTTATGGTTCTCCACTCCCACTGATTTGTCTATTTTCAATGGTTCTCCACTCCCACTGATTTGTCTATTTTCAATGAACCAAGTATTATCAGACTTAACTATTTCTGTACCATAGTTAAGACAATAAAATATTTACCATTTGGACTTTTCTGGATAATTGATGAAGTAACCATTAATGGTTCTTGCATCAACTTTCCTTTCATGAGGATTGTAAATCCTTATTTCAGCTAGGCAACCCCAAACATACAAGTACTTCAAACTAGGTTTCTTATCTGTCCACAATTCATAAGGTGTCATAAGAATCGCTTTACTAGGAACCCTATTAGATAAATATGTAGCTGTCTTTAATATATACATCCATAAAAATAAAGATATGTTCATGTAACTTAACATACTCCTATCTATATCTAGAAGAGTATGATTCCACCTTTCATGTAGCATCCCACTCCCGCGTGACCCGAACCCGATATCGAGGGTGATATTCGAACTCGTGACCCTCGAGGGTGGCATACTAGAACACTCACTGCAATTTAAAACTCAGAAAATACTTCTCTTTTTCACAAATCAATCACATGCGCGGAAATCAGTAATAATTTGGGCCTGATCTAAAATGAAAACATTTTCAATATAACACTATCTCAGTCATAAAAAGGCACTCAAAAGTGCTCACACATTTC
>JANZLD010000006.1:56126252-56136381 GCA_026413575.1 Erythroxylum carthagenense
AAGAGCCTTAGAGACCTCAGGTTGTTTGCAAAGAGAAGAGACATTCTGAGCAAGTCTATAAGCAAGGAAATCAAGGTTGATACATGTTTATAATAGAGTAAATAAGTCACTACTGTTTTTCTTTAAAACAAAGAAGTTTACTGATTTCAATTGCATCATAAGTGATGCATCTTTTGCTTTTGCATGATTTGTGAAATCTGCTATATTTTTGCTACATGAACTATGTAATGGTTTATAAAGAAATTTTTCAAGTGATTTCTGAAAAGAATAGCAAGTTTATGAAATCAAGTTTTGAAATTGCATATAAAATATTGTATGCTCATGAAACTCAAGTTTTCAAGAAGTACCATTTTGGGCAACACAAGTTTACAAGTCATGATATATGTGTTATGTGGGTTTGTGGTGATTTCCTAAGTTAAGTCACGTGCACGTTGACGCAAGTTTAAGGCTTCTCTCGCCTGCCCGCTAGTGGCATGGAGCTCCTTCATGGACTCCCATAAGTTCACGACTATGCAAGACCATTACGTGGGATTGTGTTAGTACGTTCTGTTCACGGCTGCACAGGACTCTTATGAGAAATGTGTAGTACGTTCTGTTTTGGATCCACCCTAACCATTTGATATGCTTATGTGCTCATGTTATGTTAATAAGTTTGATGCATTCCTGTTTTGCAACTTGTGAACTTTGGCTGAAAGCTTAAGAAATATGTGATTTAAGAACCATATGAAAATTTTTATGGCAAGTGAACGTTTTCAATAGTTTTTGCTTATTTTTCAGTTATAAATTATTGCTCACCCCCTCTTTGTCCCCTCTTCAGGTGATAGTTAAGAAGTCAAGTGAGCAAGAGCCTAAATGAACTTCTGCAAATTTGCTATTTTTTGTAGTTTTGTAATAAGCCAATGGTGTGGCTTTTGATATGTAAATAAAGTTTTTTAGACTCTATTACTTTAGAAATGAAATGATAGATTGAAGTAGTTGGATTATGTATGTTCATATTGACTTCCTCATTATACGGTTGAGTTGAAGTAATAAGTTCGTTTTGATGTTTGTTTGTCATGGGGCATGCCACCCTTGTGGAATGATGCCTAATAAGGGTTCATGGAAATAACCCTATGAGTTTACGCTCTCACTTCATGATTTCACAAGAGTTGGGTTCCGGCAATGGTGCTCAATAGTGAGAATTTTTTGTTATTTAAGATAAAATTTTGCTAGTGTTTTTCTATATCTAGAAAAGGAGACAAAAAGATAATTTATATAAAAAAACAAAAGCAAGTTTTGAATGGAGGTAAGGGTTATGGGCAAAGGGTAGTTATGGTTTAAGTCACAATTGTATTCTAACAAAGATTCTAGTAATCAAGTTAATGAAAAGGTGATGAAAAGCATAGCTTGGGCGTTAATGGCGTGTTTAAGAAAGAGTGAAAGCAGGAAGAGTACTTTTTATAACCATTACAAATAGTTAGGTTAAATCTTAAATTGCACTAGGCAAACTATGAGCATAATATAGGACTTGATTTGATGGACATGAGCAAAGACTGTGAATTTATCAAGATTAAAGCTTACATGAAAATTGATTTTTCAAGGACAAGTGTTTTACTTCAAAAGTTAATGCATAATTTTTTTGACATGTGCGAGTAGCATTACAATCAAGTTGGAAATTTTGATTCAAATGAAGCTACGAAATTGGGTATTTTTAGATGACATAGAAGGACATTTACTAAAAAAGTATAGGAAGGAAACTCATCTAGAGTTTTTTCACATCTTATAGTAGATGAATTTAATACCCAAAAGGGCGATAATAAAAGAAGTGGCAATGGTGTAAGATTATCTAGTTAGAATAGGGAAACAAGTAAGGACAATAACATGTACATTCCCTATTCTAAAGAACAGTGAAAGGGGAAATTGTGAGTTTTGGAAAAAAAAATTAATAACGCAACAAATATGGGAAGAAATAATATAACAACCACAAAAACAAATTCTTCCAAAATATTTTAACACCATTTTCTTTGGTTAAGAAAGGGATTCTAATTAATGAATTAATACTAAGTTTTGGTCAGGAAAAATATTCAACTTTAAAGAATAAAAAATTTAACATGGATGACCCTTTTATTAAGAACTTTGGAGCAACTGGGCTTGATGGATATGATCCTTTTGATGGCCCCCTTGTTTCTCTTTTCAAGAAGAAGAAATATGTGCTTAAACATATTAATTTTCATTATTATGTCAAAAAGTCTTTTGAGGCTAAAATTAAGAGCATGTAAGTGATGCAATAATAAGAACAATAATGAATAATTAAAGATTATCAAAAGGCTATAAAGATAAATCTAAAATGAGATTACAAGATTCAATTAGCTAGGGAGTAAAAAAGACAACAGTGGATGGGCCTATTGTTCCCAACTGGGATAACTTACTAGTAATGGTGATCGAAATTATTTCTTAAAAATTTATATAAGTACTTTTAAAGAAATTCATACTAAATTATAAGAATATGTCAATTTGAAGTTCAAGTTAGATCGATTTCAAAATATTGTTATTCTTTTTCAATGCAATTAAATAGGGTTCAAGTTAAATTTTAGAGTCTAAAAAGTAACTTTCTCTCACTATTTAAAAAAGTTAGCATCTTCCTGATTATAATTATAATAATCTAATATCTTCAATTTTAGTTATTTTCTTAAACTTTGATTGAGATTATATAAGCATATTAAGATTTCCCAAACTTCTTATTTAGGCCCAAACAATTGTATAACCTATCTAGTAATCCCATACAAGCTTTTTAAAAGCAATTTATCTTAATTCAACAACTCAATATAGTAAACATCTAAACTTTACCATATTACTACCAATAAAATATATAAACAACACTTGAAAAACTTTAGGTAAAAAGTCCCTTTTAGACTATAATGTTCTTACCAAATTTAGGTCAGACCTTACTATTTTAAAATGTACAGAAAAAAAATCCAATATTTTCAAAAGAAATTGAATAAACCCCCAATTGGTAGAACCTTATTAGTTAAGTGCTAACATGTCTTTTTTTTTTTCACTTTTATGGGGTCTTACTAGTGTTTAGTAGAACCTTATTAGTTAAGTGCTAACATGTCTTTTTTTTTTCACTTTTATGGGGTCTTACTAGTGTTAGTATATAATCAATGTGACACTAGTGGATACACTATCCAAAGTTAACCTAAAAATAGTAATTCCACAAACTCTAGTATCGACCCTTTTGTCATCATTGTCGACCATATTCATTTAATTTCTACACCTAATTTCATACCTCTAATTTTACTATCTTCATCACCTTTGGCATCCAACATCTCTTGCCCTCCAACATCTTCTTCATCATTGTCACCCATCTAATTTTTAACTACTTCATCACCATCAGCATCTATCATCATATCTTTCTTCTTTATAGTCAACCAACTAGTAGTATTTTCTTCTTCGTATCTAATATGTACGTTTGGTTACTTATTCTATTACATTCTCTCTCTCTTTTATAATTAATGCTTAATGAGTTATTCTCCTTCATCAAGAATGTCTTGATTTCAATAATCTTAAGAATAAGCTCTCTTTTTGCCTGATATAGGTAATATCAATATGGGTGAGACTTTGTTAAAAAAAAGCTAAAAAGTAAAATTCTTAGCATTAAACACATTTCTAATCCATATAACTAATTGAATATAAGTATTGGTCAAATAATATGTTGTTAGAATACTTTAATTGATTTTGATACACATGGGGCATATGGACAATATCCACCTCCTCCGTTGGAAAGACATTCTAAAGATTGCGTGTAAAACAATCAATCTATATGAGACTACTAGATCTAATATGAGGAGTATAAATAGTTATAAAGTGATGAAAAACATGGTTTTCTAATACTTATTCCTTTGAAATTGTCTAGTTAAATGCTAACAAAGCATTTGATGTTAATCAAAACCCTTTGCTCTATGATTATTTATTCTTTTAATTTATTTTTATCTAATTACTATTAAAGATATCAATAATGTTGGTTTTATTTTAGATGTCTTCTTGTGATATTATCTTCTTGTTTTACTTGATAAAGCTTATGCTAATTATTCATAGATCTACATGTTATAACTTTAAAATTTCTAATTAGTTTAGCAAAATAAAAAGTCAACTTCAAGTTGTTTATTAGCATGAAAAAGCTATGGCATATGAAAAGGCTATGATTCTTATTGTTTAAGACTCTCATTAATTGAGTGTCGATTAGTGATGCACAAAATATTCATTTATTGGTGTAGGTTATTATTTGAAAATGTCTATGAAATCTCGATTATTAACTAGTATAACATTTAGATCAAATGTTTCACTAATAACTTTATAGAGTGATCATGATTTTATGAATGTCCTAATTATCCAATGAGTGAGTTTTTTTTTTCTGAACTAATTTGTTTACAAGTTTGGAAAGGGGATCTTTTTCCAAGTGGTACAATGAAATTTTTATTAAAACCACAAGCATTCTTCTTTCAGGTGCATATTTAAGATGAAATTCAACACAATTTAGCTCATTGTTGTATGGTTTAGTTCTTGAGATTAACTATTTTATAAGTTATATGTTTAAACTTTTATATTTAATTATAGACAAATACTTTTGCACAATCTATTTTTTATAAGATTTGGCATAATTTTAAGCTATAATTTCATTATTATTTTTGTATAATAACGTAAATGGAACCTAGATAAGCATAATGCTTGGGGAACATTTCTATGAGAAGCTTCATTGAGTTAGTCTGCACTGGCATGAACTACAAGTTTAATGCTAAATTCATATAATGGGTTCCTAGGAGAACAAGACAATGTATGTTTAATTTTGGGGACCTCAGCAAAGTTGGAGAAAAAGATAGCAAATGGAAAAAGGAATAACAAATACAATGTCTCCAAGATATTAATCACAATGACATGCTTTCATCTTCAACTTTAATTATTTCCTTGAGCAAACAGATCGCCCAAACTTAGTATCTAGGCCCAGGCAATTGTACAACCCAACTTATCCTCCATAGGCCTTCTAGAAGCAATTTATTACATAAACGCCACTTGCAAAACCTTACATGTTAAGGAACGCACCGGACCATAACAGAAAAGGGCCAATTTAGGAAAACTAACATTCCTGTCGAAAATGGCACTGCAGTGGATGATTCTGACCTACGTGGTCGCTGCAGAGGCCGTCCTAGCGGCGGTCCTAACACTTCCCTCGCCTAAGCTGTTGAAGTACCGATTGGTATCTCTGGTCTCTCTTCTCCTCCAACCTGCACTCTTCGTCGTTCCTTTTGCTGGTTTCCAGCTTCTGGGTTTGTTCTTTTTCCCCCTGTTATAATGCTTACCCATGATAGGTTGTGGATGTTGACTCGATGTTGGGGTTTGTTTGTTTGGTGGGTGTTTGCAGATATTTATTGGAAGAATGAGCATCGATTGATGTGCACATCTGAGATCTGCACTGCCGCTGAGAGGGATCGCTATGAGAAATCTGTGAGTTTTATCTGATTAGAGCTGTCAACCTCTGTTTCTTTTTCTGTATTATTTTTATAACTGGTGTTTAAATAAATATATCAAAGGATAGACAATTATCTGGTGGCTTCTCTTAATCTGATGCTTTGCTTATTGCATCGACCTATTATATAGACAATGAATGGAGGAAAGAGAGAATTGTTTAGCAGTTTTATCTCTTTCCATGCGGAACTAGGGAAGTACTCTCTCTTTCAAGGCTGTTGGCAAGTTCCTGAAAGATATAAATATATCTATCCATAGATGTATAGTTTGTTTGAGAATTCAGGGTATTGCTCTTGAAATTATGCGTATCTGAACTGGGAACTCTAGTGGCTAAAATTATGTTTGAAGTATGTTCAGGTATCTGCTGGTTTTGCAGGTTGAAATGAATGCATTGTTCATTCTTTATAAGAGGACGCTTCATTCTATATTACTATTTTTTATTTTCATTTTTAATTCTAGAAGCAATGTTTTCTCGCTGAACTCTTTTTAAATGGATTTTAGCTGCATCATTATTTAGAGCCGAAGACTTTTGTAGTAGTTTCCCATATAATGTGGCGAAAGTAAAAATGACTCGCCTTGCCTGATTATGGCCAAATTTTGAATGCAGTCAGGCGTAATGATGTTGCATTAATGAATCTTGTCTTCAAAAGAAGATTATGTATATGTGTGCACATAACGTAAGTGAGTGCTTTTCCAAGCACTGGACACATAAAATTCATAATGGGAGCTTTTTGGCCTGTTTCCCCGTTGTCCATTCTTCCTTTCTTCAAAAGAAGATTATGTATATGTGTGCACATAACGTAAGTGAGTGCTTCCCCAAGCACTGCACACTTGAAATTTAGAATGGAACTTTTTTGCCCTTTTCCCCGTTGTCCATTCTTCCTTTCCTCAAAAGAAGATTATGTATATGCATGCACATAATGTAAGTGAGTGCTTCTCCAAGCACTGGACACGTGAAATTTATAATGGGAGTTTTTTTGCCCTTTCCCTGTTGTCCATTCTTCCACATCGGACATGCAATTCATTTAGCGTTGGGGAAGAATCGTTGAAATCTCTTTAACCACCATAATGAAGTCTGCCATCTCATAAGTGGGAATGGTGTTGATCTGATTTCTTTCTTGTATGCTAAATTTGGCCAGTAATTAATGCTAAGTCACATGGTTCATAGTTTTTCATAGATGATAAGGTTTTGCATAGTGATGGTTGCTTTGTAAATTCTGGGACTTAATAGAACCTGGAAGTTAAGTTAATCAAACTTAGTTGCCCAACACTCCTTTTAGTCCTGATGGCCTTGGAGTTCTATAAAAGTTGTAGAAGCATTTGTATTGTAGAAGCAAGTTGCTCAAGTTTTTCTAGATATTGTACCTTCATATGTGGGAAAATTCTAGCATAACTTTCAAGCTGTAATTTTAAGTTCCATAAGGTTTGTTCTGTAGATTTTTTTTTTCTGCACACCTTTTTATTGTTAGAATATTTGAAACCTGAGGAAATAAATGCAATGAATTTATTGGACCAAGGTGAAAAGACGCAGGAAGCTTAGAAGTTGAAACACTGTTCAAGCAACCATAATCTGTTGTGTTCAATTAGCTGTGACCTTTGATTAAATCGATACAGAGCTCTAGCCAATATTAGAGACCTGGTTGATTCTGATCTCCTAGTTACTGCATCTTCAGTTCACAGATCTATGGTAATGAAAATTTCAATCTGTGAACCTATATAAAACCACTTATGTTAAGTGTTAACTATAAGCTTTCCTCTGTTTTTGGTACATCGGAAAGTTACATATTGATTACATTATATTGAAAAATGCTTACTTTTGTATGTGTGATGCAGATCTACAAATCTCAAAGGAATGTCATTCTATGTGCTTCTGCATGCCTTCTCTATTGGTATGCCACTTTGGTTCATGCAGTTTTTTTTCCAATAACTTTTTGAGAAATTATTTTGCAGTGAGAATTCTGTCTACAAGCCCTTTATCTACTGTTAATCTAATTTCCGATTTTCAGTTTAGTATGAACATAGTGGCTGCATTGTTGGTGTAATATAAACATCGCTCTTGCCCAACTCTCCTCAAGGCTCTCTGTATTTCATCAACTTCCTTATCCATTTAGATCCAACTCTTGAATTCTTTCCCCATTGTGCTTACTGAACCTAAAACATTGTTATCTCTTGTTTTCCTTTTCCTGGACGGTCCATGCCTTCTTGTATCCAGAACTATGTTTCAACTTCCATCACATAGTTTGCTCCTCTATTATATGTTTAATCTCAGTTTTCTGTTCTGGTGCCCTCCTTTTTGCCCTGATCTTATAATGTCATACATATTTGTTCACACCGTGTGTCTACCTCCTTGCCAATTTACTCGGAGTTCTATGCTGTGTGTTGGATTAGTGGTGAAGATGTGATATTTGGTGAAGATTGTGATATTGGTTGTTTTTATGTTGCTTATCGTTAAAATTTCAAACTTTGATTTGATCAGCCTTGAGAAATATGTAGGAATTTCTTCTGATTTGGCTGCAGTGTGAGCTTTCTTCATTTAAGCCAAGCTCATAAGTTATGCATCAATTTTTCTGGTAGTGTATGTTTGAATTGTTGCTAGCATTTGTGAAGTGTGTCATTCCCTGTGCTATAGGTGTGTGTATCGCATATGCAAATACTATAAGGAGATCCAGACTTTGGAGGAAGTAGAGAAGAGGTACAAGGAACAGTGATTGGTCTATTTGATCTTATATTCTTAAGTAGTTCTAGCTTCAAAACTATGATGTACTTTCTGCGATAAAATTGAGTGATCAGAGACATGGGTTCAATGCACCGCGAGTGCCACGCTTGTGTTCATAGATATCTATGCCTAATTACTCTTTTATGCTTTTCCTCCTTTCATAAAACATAAGCATGAGTTTGGCACAGTATTATGAATACAGATGGACTTGGTATTAAGGTTGCTTTTAGTATAGTATGGTAGTAATATTGATCAATATTGAGTAACGTTTCGAGTAATTTTTTTAAATTATAAAATAGTTTTTGAATTTTATAAAATTGCAAAATAATCCTTTAATTTAATGTGCTATGGAATTTTTTACATCAATCATGTTTAAAAAATCATAATAATATAAATTTGAAATAATAATTATCTTTTTATTTTATTAATATTACTCTTCACATATTTTATATATAAACAATAATTAAAATTAATATAAGAAAATATTGGTTAATTGATATACAAAATAAATTAAATGGTATAAAATATTTAAAATATTACAATTTATTTCATATAATTAAAGATAATTATATCAAAATATCAATAAGAATAATATAGGATTATAAATATTCCAATAAGAGTTGTGTGGAGAAATAAAATAGAAGGGAAACTTGAAAAGCACTTGTAGTTAAAAGTTTTATATTTATATTGTATATATAAAATTTAATATATACAATAAATACAAGCAAAATTAAAAATGGAAAAACAAATAAAAAACATAGAACTTCATTTGAAGGTATATTTGCTCAAATTGCACTTGTTTTTTATTTAGTGTAAAATTTTCATCTTTAAGTAGAGTTTTATTATCATCTTATTCAAATTTATTGTTCCAAACGATACATTAATACTTTCTCATCTAATATTAACTTCCAATTTATTTTCATCTATAAAACTTAGTTTCTTAAAATCCCAATTTGTTAAAAGATAAAAATAATCAAGACAAATTAGATATATAGGATTACTTGCTATATTAATAGTCTTAATAAACAAATAAAAATTAATTATTAAGAATTTAGAAGAAATTATATAATTAATAATACATATTTTTTTGAAACTTTAAGTTGTATCAAACAAAGTCTAATTCGGTCAATTTTTTATGTTTCAGTCTATTTCTTTTTTTAGAATAGATGAATTTAAATATATTTTGATTTCTTTCACACCTAATTGTGCTCACAAATTGACTTAAAATTTAAATTGCAATTTTTTATTTTTCAAGAATATCACTTCTAAATTGGTCACACCGAACAACTCTAAGATAACAAAAGTAATTTTCTAAATAAAATAAAGTGATGATTACTTTTAAACAAGTAACAAAAGTGAAGAAGTTTGTCTTTTTGATGAATTGTAATGGATATCTCAACATCATCGCACGCATTTTTATATGCTTTTATTTGTAAGTTCAAGAAATCTTGCATCATCTTATTTAAAATAATTGTTGTGATAATTAATAACTTTTACTTATTAACTTCATCTTTTTTATAAATCCTGGTCTAAAATAAACATCAAGATTAAAAAATGTCTCAATAAAAAACAATAAAAAGTAAAGTTGTTTTTCTCATTTTTCATTTATGATTATAAGATAAGGTGTATATAAGAAAAACCTAACATTCAAGTTAGTCTTGATTTCTTTCTTCGCCCTATCTATGTCTGTAGCGCCCCCTCGCCGTAGGGTACACATCGGGACGCCCAAAGGTCGCTCCGACACGTATCCCACGATAAAGGTGCACTACCAGAAAATTTCACTAATAATCCGCATGGCATCACAATAAATAAATCACAATATAACAGAAATCACTAAATTTAAAATCCAAAATAATAGTCTGGTACAATCATCCAATAGCAGAATAGACAAGTCTATCAGTCCCCTAAACA
>JANZLD010000006.1:56167991-56182034 GCA_026413575.1 Erythroxylum carthagenense
GATTAAAGAAGTGATGTATTGAATGTTTGTTGTCAAATTGTGAATATGTTGTAAAATTGTGTCAAATGATAAAATTGTATGATTGTATGAATAACTAAATTATTGTTATTTCAAATTAATTGTCATTATTATTTATTATTAACATTTTTGAAAGTATGGTTAATGTAAACAGTAAACTAGTAAAGTATATAGTACAGCTGTATAATATATTAATATGAACTATTTTGTAATTTTTAAAAAGTTTAGGGACTATTTTATAAATTTAAAAAATATCCCGAAACGGTACCCGGTACCGATCAATATCGGTACCGTTCCATTCTAGAGCCCAATCCAGTACCGAACCCGGTACGGTATTCATAACATTGACACGCTCCCGTCTTATGCCGTATCGTTCTATGAAATAACCTCCATTATATCAATAAATGTCCACTAACTCATATCTTCTCCTGTACATTTCAAAGAAGAATATTTCTTAACACCCTATTGTATTTATCTAAAAAATTTCAGAAAGTATCTGGATTCTTCTAGAAATATTTTAAAATTCAACAGTCTTATATAAACTATAGACAACAAAAAGTGTTCTCATTGCTATTTCAACATTCTTCTAAATTAACCAAAATGTTCAGTGCGTTCACATAGCTTACATGTTACTTCTCCTAGGCAAGTGAGATAAAACAAAAAAAAAAAAAAGTGGCAAATATTGGATTAAACTAAAGGGGAAATAAAACAAAGTTTTTTTTATTAATCGGAAAATTACAGACCAATTTACGTAACTAATCTAAGGAGGCTAATCTCAACTATGCCCTCGAGGAAGATTAGGAGACACTCGAAATACAGCAAAATTGACGAATAAGTCGAAACACCATTTTTTTTTTAACCAAAGAAAATAATTTAAGTCTTTGATAAAGAAAACTAGATCTTTAAAGTACAATATATCATCTCATCTCATGCACCTAAATACATAATACAATATAATGTGAACTTACTACGAAGTCCACGATCAAGTCTTCCTTCTTCAAGTTCAAAGTTCTCCGAGGGATGAGATACTATTTTATTACATATTGCAATTACAGACTTCAAACGTCAAAGTTAATTAACCATATTCAGCAACTGTGATTCAAAATTTTCTCTCTCTCTTTCGCTCTTGACTTTTCTCTTTACACCCACTCTCTACGTTTAGTCTTAAATCTTTTGTATTTCTGTAATGAAATAAAATTATAAACAGTTTGCTCCCTAAAATTTTAATATAACATAATGAATTTTATATGTAAACCAAAACAAAAATCTTAAAAGGAGAGGCTACAATTGTTAGTCTCGACAAACTCATTTATGAGTCAAAATCAAATTTGCCACAGTTTGTTTTTTCAACCAAGACTTTGGAATGGGCTCATTTAAGTGTCTTGCGATGATTTAGGGGAAAAGTAAGTTATAAAACTTGAATGAAGTGATAAAATCTAGCCGGCTAAAATATTTTAGGAAATAGTTACAAAAATACTCTTTGCAGAAAATATCTTCATTCTCCGTTGACCCAAAAATCAAGCTAAGTACATCAATCAACACGTATATGTTACCTTGGTAAGTACAAATACTTTCTATTACAGATCTGTCAATGAAACAAAATTTGTCAAAAATAAAAAATAAAAAAGAGAACTTCAAAATGACCGTTTCAGATTCTTGAAATCTACAGACTCGATGCATTCTAATCCAGCCCTGTAAGGATTTATTAGCTTCAAAAGCTCGGTTGCCTTCTCCTTCGTATCGTCACCACATCCAAGTTGCAGGAGCAATACCAACTTCTGAAAGGCACCAACTTGAACAGCTTCAACAAGAACTGTCTCTTCATGTTTCTTGTCCAACTTGATAAGCTTCAAAATGGCAGAAACAGAATACTGTGATGCTAGTTCTGATACTCTCAAAATCTTCTTCACGAGAACTGGTATTGTTAGAGCATTATTGTATACCTGTTGTCTCCCTTCTTCACACTCACAAAGTCTATCAAGAACACCTAAAGCTCTCTCAGATAAGCTCTTTTCTGAATCCACAATAAGTTTTAACATCAAAGAAACCAGACCCAAGTTGACAAATTCCAATTTGATGCGTTCGCCAGAAAGTTCAGATGATAGGAGATAAAACACTAACAAAAGAGACGATTTGGTGATTGTGGGACAAATGGGATTTTCAATGAACCCAAATAGCAGCTCAACAACTCCTGGTATTGATGCCAGAGATTCTATATGCTGCTGATTCGAAGAAAGAAGCTCTTTCAATGTCAGAATGGAGTTCTGTTTGGGTGAAGTATCTTCGGCTCTGCATTTCAAGAACCGAACCATGCACTCTAATGAAACTTTGGTTCCTAATTGTGCTTGAGCTTCCACATCAAGAGGAAACATCCAAGTGATTGCAAATAATATTTCCTCTAGCAGACAAGCGTTTCGCTCAAAAGAATCCATGGCAAATGCATGGAATGCCTCTGCCAATACAGTGCTCGTTCCGTTCACTACAATGCTTCGGCGATTTCTCTCGCTTTCTTTGCCCCATTTATTGATGTTCTTCACTAATTCTAGGCAACCCAATCGATCCAAACTCTTTGTTGAAGATGCAACACGGAAAAGAAGCTCAGATACCTGATAAGGAGAGACAGGGACTCTTGGTGTTGGGATCCTTTCGACTCCATAGTTTCGGTTCTCAACGCACCATTCTTGAATCATTTTCCTAAGTGAATGATTTGGAATCTGATCAAAACTCCCGAGAACTTGATTAGTTACTGGGCAGGTGAAGTTGCCAGCTTCAAGCCAAGTTTCTATGTTCTCTCGGTCGTAAGTAATGCCAGATGACAATGTCACAGGATCTTTCATGAGGCTGAGAGATATAGGGCAAAGAAAATGTTGAGGAACGAGGAGCTCCAAGTGAGAATTTGCTCCAGCTTGTTGCTTTTTCCTGCCTTTGTTGCCAAAAGTTGGTCTCTTTCTTCTCCAACCAAAAACCATTTTCTAATTATCGAAAGATTGTTCTTCGCTGGTCGGAGGTGAAATTATATATGTATATTTTCTGAGAGGTAGAGACAATAAGGAAAAGAGAAAAAGGGTTGATATTGGATGGCGTTCAAGGTTGAAGAAACTTGCACAGACGGATATGAAAGAGCGGAAGGTATATATAGATATAGAGAGGAAAAGAGAGAATCGAGAAGCGTTCAAACGAGCGTGTGAGTATTATTGTGGTTGTTTTGAATGTTGAACGTTGAACCTTTGAAAGTTTATTCATTCATCGTCAAAAGTTTGGGGAGTGAAATCAAGAAAAGTAGCGTTTCGAGTTCGGACGTTGTCTGATTCACAGGGAATTTTAATATGTTTATTTTGGTCGAACCCGAGCAAGTACATCACAAGACTTGACCTTCGAAGAAGTCAAAGATTTGGCTCAATTAGGCAATAAGTTACGTTCTATTTATTTTTTAATTTTCAAGGATATGTAAATTAAAATCCAAATGTTTATTTTGTAGATTACCATTCAGTTCTTCGTCTCTCCAAATTAATAATCTTATGCGAATGAATTGCAAGTCACTAATGCCTAATCGTTTCTCTATATCACTAATCTAAATGAATGCTTTCGTTATAATAATATGTTAAAAAAAACCATAAAATAGTTTTGAGGCATTTTCTTTTTTGTACAATCGAATTGACAATTTTTCAGCAGTATAATTTCTCTGTGCATTTTTGCTTTTAACCATTGGAAATACACGAAAAAAAGGTAATTTGTATATTGTTCACGGCACAAAAATAATAAATCAAGTTTGGGTTAGTTTAACGCTCGAGCCTGACCAGACCTCATGACAAGGACAAGGGTTTGAGCTCGAGCTCATTCGAGCTTCGACGACTTGAATCTCGATCGAACTCAAATTAACCATTTTCGTAACACAAAAATAATAAATCAAGTTTGGGCCTAACTTGAGGCTCAAGCCCGATCGGGCTTCATAGCAAGGACAAGGTCTCAAACTTGAATTCATTTGAGCTTTCGGCCTTATCAATACATCAAATTATATATTTTCAACTAGGGTTACAACACCTACTTCTAAATAGTTGTCCGATTCCATCTTACTATAAGAAGTCCTAACCTTTTTTTTTCTTTAATGAATTATGCAAAATTCAAGACTAACACTAGTTATATAAAGCTAAAGTTGAAGTTGATATTGAACTATTGCGATTATGATTTTTGTCCAATCTTAGTTGATAATCATTAAATAAATTATACTAAAAATGTTTAATCATATCAATATGTTCTTAAGTCCGATCACCGTATAACTTTTGATGATAAAAATATAGTCCCTCTATCTTATATCTCGGGTCCAACATAGAGATGACTACCCCAATTTACCTTATCATATACTAATAAAAATTGGGTTTCTCCATCATCTACTCTACTATGACTTGGATCACCTTATTATAATCAAATATCCAATCAAATAAAGCCCACTTGATCTCGTACATATTGCTAAGTCTAATGTACGAAGTTGAAAATTTTAATCTTGAAGAAAACTCAATAGCATTATAAAACATCTTCCACTTCACACAAAATACTTAATCAACTCTCATTACTTTTTTGTTGATAGGTAAGTATAATAAGAACCTCTTTGTCTCAGCCTGCTTAAAAACTTAACATACTTGGTTGTCAATTCTAACATCTTGAATGTTGGATTTTATGTAGTTGAATAATCTAAAATCAACTTCTTCATGTATGGAATGCATATTTGTCGTATAATATCTTTAAAAATTTTCACTCTTTTAAGTGTTGCACTCCAATGCACTATGTTACTCCAAACCAACTATACCACTTTCTTTATTACCTCCAACCTATCCTTTATAATCAAATTTAGGATATACATAAAACAATATATACAGAATAACCTTCCACCAATTAGCAAGCTCCCAACTTGCAGCTTGTTCTTTAATTTTTCTATTGTCGTATAATGTATGCTATAGTTATCCAAAGTTATGTTTAAAGTGGATATTCCAATCTATTAACCAATCCACCATTATGATTACCAACCTGTCACTTGTATGCGATGTTAGCACATAAAACTTACCATTTAAAAATATGAACAAATATAAGTTATAACATATTCAGTAAATAAATGATAATAATATTAAAGAATGTAAATATATAATTTATCTCAGTAATTGACTGCATAACATCCAATTATTATCAATTTGGTGTGTCGTCAATGCCATATAATGCTTCTTTTGGTTGTTAGCTATCCACATATCAGATATGATGGCTATATGTCTGTGAATACTCAACAATGTCTTTAATATTTGTTTATTTTGATAATCGTAAATCTTGAAATATCTTTCTTCACAATATTCTGAGTTAGGATCTTGAAAGTCGGTTGGAGTGAGATGAGCAACATCCTGAAGTTTTTGCTATCAATAATAAAAAGTAGTTGTTTATCACCAATAATATTCTTAGTTATCATAAACTTTGATTTGTAGCTATCATAACTTGTGACAGTTATTTCATTCTTCCCTCCTACTATGTTGGGGTCAAAAGTATTTACCTTCTAATACTATCTTCTTTTTGTTAAACAACTCCATGTTTCTCTTTTAAATGAGATGTTCCACCTTTATAACCTTGTGGCCAACATCTTGTGACAATACTTACATTCAACCTTTTCATCTCCATCCCTTGATCTAATCTTGATGAAATGATTTTAAACATCATTTCTTAATGAACCCATTCTTTCAGCACAAATCATTTCTTCACTTGATAAAATATTAGTACTCTTTACTGGTATATTGTTCAGTACCATATTAGAATTCTCCCCTTAGGGAATATGTTCACCCATTTGAAACAATCAACATATATTAGCATATTTGTTATTTATGGACATTTATATACACATTTTCATGAACATTTAACATGTATACAAACTAAATTTAATGAGCATTTACATGAACATTTATATATATACAAACTAGCCAAAACAATTAATGGAAATGAGACCAACTATTTCTAAGAAAAATAAACCAAAATTTCTACATTGAATGTCTATCGATGTGTAATCAATGTATATTTGTAATATGAAAACTTGCCTTTAACATGTATAGTCGTTTGCAAAGTAGAAACCAGAGTAGTTTCATGAAGCAAATAGGTTATTTCAACTACCTATGAGCTAATCCATCATTTGTTTTAATTAAATTTACCCATAAACAAAAACATTTAGAAATTCATAAATAGAAATTATTAAAGCATTCATGATAATAAATGGTCAAATATATTTTGTCAACACTTATAATTGATGCGTTAGCATCCTTTTCATGTTTTCTATAGATATTCCCTGATTTGTGCTAAATTTAAGTAAATGATGTATAGTTTGTGCTGAATTTAAGTAAATGATATAACAGGGAACATAGTTCTCTTTCATTCTATTTTATGAAAGTGAGAGTAGGAGAGATGAATTTATGATGGTATATTATCAACTAACATGACATGGTAAGATACAAAGGTAAAAAAGAAAAGTGATTTTAATCAATCGACCAAAGTTAGGCATTATATTATATGATTACTACTTGAAATCAAATAAAATGTGACCATTCATGATCATCTTAGGCTAAAGTAAAAGAGTATAAGAAATTTCAATTGAAACATATAATGAAACATAACTCCAACTTCATTTTAAATTATGTTATTGTGTAGTTTATATATTTTGTTTAAGTAGAATTCCTAGGCAACCAAGTTTGGAGCAAAACCTTGTTCACGTGATCGATTGAAGTGTGCATAATAAGAAAGGACTCTCTAAAGTAGTGACCTACTTGAAAACTTGAAGTAAGCACAACATTTGTTGAAATAATCTTGATAGATATCACCACTTTTACGTCCTATTTCAATCCCTTCAAGAATTTAATACTCAAAAGTTCTTGAATTGAAGGATATAGGCAATCTTACTAAACCTAAGCCAAGAATTTTAAGAACTTAGAGGAATAAACGTCATTCAATTGGCGTAAAAGGGACTAAATGCCAAATATCATAAATGGAAATCCTACTAAAATAGTGACTTATGGAAACATAACTTGGCACCACTTTTACATAAAAAGATATCTTGTATTATTGCTAGAAACAAAAACAATGGAGTAGCCAAGCTTCACCTAACAATAGAAATAATACAAAAAAAGGTTACTTGATGCAAATGTTAAAGGTGACCATAGGCAAGTGTGAGTAGAGAAGCACAGCACGGAAGTCAATGTGAGGTCGTTAGGAGCAATCGGATAAAGGAGGAAGGCGATTATGAAACTATAACAAGGTCAACAAGGAGTAAAGAAGAGGCAAAGCAGAGGAGGAAGGAAGGCAATTTAGTTTTAATTAAGGTATAGCAAGTTTGGATGGAGAAGAGGGATTTTGTGTTTATGTTAAAAACGACTTCATATTTATAATTGGATATACATCAGATAAATTTATGAAAACAAAATAAAAGATAGAAAGAAAAGAGATAATAATTAGAACTCCTTAAACTCCAATCGTATTTCTTATGACTCCTTAATATAAGGAAAGGAGTTATGTTTAAGGAAAACAATTTTTGTTCAGTTTGACATGAAGTCAACAAATTCAACTTGAGTTGATCGGGTTTTAGGATTATTTAGGCTTTTTTTATTGAAAAATTTTTAGATTTCAGGCCTCAAAAGTTGATTTCGAGTTGAACTGAACAAAAATTATTATCCCTAAACATATCTCCTTTCCTCGTATTAAGAAATAGGGTTGGAGTTTAAAGAGTTCTAATTATTATCTCATTTCTTTTTTTCTTTTTCTTTCTCGTATATTTATCTATTTTATTATTCAATTATTTCTCCCAGTACTAAAGTGTTTCACATATGCCCTTTCTCTTTCCTTTAATAAATTTGTAATTAAAATTTTAAGTTAACTATAATATTCTACAACTTTTTTTTCTCAATCAAATTTATGTATTATTTTCATGGTGATCTCTGTTTAGGTCAAATATTTGGCTTCTAATGTTTGGTTTTAGTTAAGATAAGGAATTAACAAAAAGATACAGTACGTGAATTAAAATCCAAACATCTTTGAGATATATTTATGTAAATGTATAAAGACTTCCCATATATGTGCTCCCAACTTTCGTTTTGGTTCAAGATCTTTTGTCTCAGTAGGCTGTCTTTTATGTTTTTGTTTGACTTCGTGTTTAAGGAAATTAATTATTGTGAAGAAATAGGTGCATAATGCACAAGGTAGAGTTATTCCATCGCCATTAAAGCAAGTGGCTGTTGCACAGGATCAAATAGAAACCTAAACCTTAATTACAAGTAGGGTATCCACACCTCTACCAAACTTACAATTTAAAATTTTGATACAAGGGTCTACACCTACAGATCCTAATCACTCGTATTTAGCAGTAACTTGAGAAAATTGAACATTTTCAAATAAAAACACCTGAGATTTTTTACAAAAAAAGTGACCAATGACAAAGACTTAGTCAATCGCAACCTCGCTAAACTATTAATAATATGGACGCTGGATGATATTTCACAATTTTGGACCTTGTAGACTTTCATACGTCATCGTGAACCACCGACCTTTCCAATATAATAGTAAGTACGAATGGATCCACTTGTTTTAGACCAAAGGTGAAGAGAAACCAGTTAAATTGCTCAGCATTCTATGGGAGTTTTAAAAGGAGTAGGAGGTTAATCAAGCTGATTCCAGAAAATAGTGGTAACCATATATGTATTCTTTCAAGTGTTATCGAATATATTGCCCCCTTTATTTTAATATCATGAAAGTAAAAGTTTGCAAATAAAGAAAGCACAGGTGAATGAGTAACTACATTATTTTGAATTATTATTTTTACCAATAAGTCAAATAGTGTTTCCCTGCGTAGTAACTTTTTTCTTTTGTTCTTGAAGAGTTTCTTCCACAAGATTCACTCTAATGATTTTACAAGAAAAGTACTAAATACAAACACGCACCAGGTCGTTACTTTACCCTAATAAAATAACCGCAGGACGGCCATGGTTTCAGACTTGGGCTTTTTGAAGATGTTCGGGTTAGGTGAGGTTGAAGACTTTTTAGGCCGAACGCTTACGTACAGAAAATGCAGAATATAATAAAATGTCAGATTCTTTTCTTTTCTTTTCTGTTATTCTCAAGTGTCAGGCACTTAGACAATAACAACCATACGACAACGCGTTGGTCGGAACAAGACGTCCTACAAAACCAAAACCAAAACCAAAAAGTAACTATCCAAAAACGATTCCCATATTGGCATACACATTTACGTATATAGCAAGTCCAAAAGTTGAAAAGGCGTCCGCGCCATTCCATTTTCTGCGCCCAGCATATTACAATATGCAAATCAGCAGCTACTTGTAATTCCCGCAAACCCCGGTCGTTTACGTCTTAAGATGCGACCAAAGCACGAACCAAAACTTTCCTTCTCCCGGAGAAGAAAGGGATACGCGTTTGAGAAATTGGAAATTTTGTTACAAAGCTGACACGCAAACGCTCGATGCTGATGTTTTTCACAGCTCTATCTATATTGGCCCTTAATCTTCAAGCATCAACAACAAATTGCCATACAGAAACCTTGTGGAAGATTCACCGTTGTTAAGATAAGCAACCACTTGTAAAGTCTAGCAAAAGGATCTACTCTTGCCATATATGGCCAACTCGATCTCTGTCTCAGGTCAAAGCAATGACCATCTTTTGGCCAGGTGCAGGATTAAAGCTGAAGGGCAATTGCCCTCATCTTCATAATAACTAACTAGGAATTAACATTAAATGGCAAATCAAATCTAAATAATGAAAGACTAAAGCAATAAAATCCACAAATTCTGGGGCATTCAAGAAATCGTACAAATCAGATTTCTATTACATGTCCAAAACAAAACGGGATGTTTTACAATCTCAGAACTCTCTTTCAGAACAGCAAAAGAAAAGGATGACAATTTACATTTCTAACATGAGGACAGCATAAATATCTAGCAAGAATGGCTGGGTGGAAAGATGAATTTTCTTTGCACGTAAGTGATAACTTCAGTAGAAAGAGAGGCTGTACAAGAGCCTGCGTGGATATTTTGCCTCAAAAGCAGCCACAATGTTGTCAATGGAGTCCTCCCATGATTCAACGGCTTCAATCTGTAGATAGAAAGTATCCATCTGAATCTACCACATATGGAACACTTTAAACTAGATAACAACAGCTTGAAGCAACAGATGATTGCTACCTCTTGGCAAAGATCCAGAGCAATTCGAGCTCCTATAGCCGCTTCCTCATGGTTATCTTTTACTTCCAGGTTAATCACCAGCACAGGTTTCAAAAGAATATGATCACGACTATGGAGATCTGTCCAGTTACACAAATCAAACCAAATAGTTCTACATGAATGCCATTTCTAAAGACAGTGCATAGTGAAGATAATAATCTACCATGTTTTGTACATGCAAAAAAAAAAAGTGGAATGTCTCCTATTGATAGACTATCAGCCTATAATCTAATGGCAAACTCTGCAGAAAGATAATAAAGAAGTATCGGATGATAACAGCTGCAAATATCGACAGATGTTGAATATTTCAACTATGTGCATCTTAAGAGTTCTTTTAACTTTCTCCTTGATTCACTGAAGCAGTCATCAAATATCCAATTCATTTTAACCAAGTAGATAAGCTGGGATCAGGTTTTCCAACTTATCACCCCACATCCACAATGTTTTTTCTGTACGGGCAATTTTTTGGAGGCTGAACCAAAAAAAAAAAAAAAAAGAAAGAGAGTGGATATGAATGTATTGTTCCACCGTCATAGGATTGTTCTCCTAGAAGTTGCGCAAGTAAAATATTTTTTACTACCACAGCTTGATAACGTTCCTAGTGAAATAAAGCATTACTATGACAATCAGGGTATGCTACAAGGAAACAATGAGATTCTAAAACCTCCCATAGGAAGAAAGTAACCAACCCAGAAGCTGCAGTTGTTAATTAGATTCGGAGTTCTTTGAGATGGTGGTTCCCCCTCCAAACAGAGAAATTCAGTTGACTTACATGAGGTGATTTTTTTTTCCTTCATAAATTGTCAACAGCTCTTTTTGGATTTAATGAAAAACTTTCTGAACACCTATGATCACCCGTAAACTGCCCCAGACTACATTTCAATCTTTTGAGTTGTCTTCTCAAATTAACCTAGAGAGTTTTAATCTTGTATCTGATACTTCTATGCAAGGTTTATCCAATTCACCCTACCGGTAAAAGATTTTAATGAAGAAAAAGCTCAGACAACTCTGCTATAGATCAGAAAGCCTCTTAGAGCTAAGCTTAATTATCATTTACGCATTTTATGCATCCAGACCTTGGATTGGAAGTCAACATACGCCACTTTAGAAATCTTAATGAAAAACATGACTGAACTTCTATTCACCTAAGACTTTAATCACCCTTTCCAGCCCCGCATTCATTGTCATTGTCATCTCATTCTTTTTTTCTTTGTACAGTTTCTTTCAAAAACTAAACCTGAAATTTTGTCAGTTTCATGCATCTGCGTCCTATTAAGCTTTAGCTGTATAAAATCAATGTTATGGTGCATTAAAGACAGTTTCTCTGGCTACTAGTACTTTGCTATATTTAACGTAGCACAGTACAAATATGAGCAGATAGATAGACCTGCTCATTAACTGGAGTAGAATTCCTTCCAAAAGAAAGTGGAAGAATTTCTGTCACTAATAAAAGCAAGCATATCAAACCCAGAAGAAAAAAGATCACACTTCACAGTTGTCTATCCTCAAGAACCTTATTACAAAGAAGTGGGTATATCATTTGATTAAAAAGAGTTGGTGAAAGTAAGCTTTCATCACCGTATGATTAACTAATAGCAAGTAAAGTTCCTTTCTATACCACGTGTGCATTCACAGTTGAAGCATGTAGGAACAATAGATTGAAGATGGGACGTAAAATATCCTTCTTTCAAACTGAAGCAGTAAAGTCCTTTATGATGTTAGAGTCAGATTAAACCACCTGTTGAATACCTAGAAAATTTCAGTCTAATCAATTGCTATATGTTGCATGCGAGCGATTCCAAAACGATTAGCTCAGGCTAACAGGAACCAGAACCTAAGAAGCACAGTTTCCACAACCCACTATCTTAGATTGTCATTGAAAAATAAGAGCTAAGTTACAAGCAACAAAGTGATGAAGTGAGTGGAAAGCTACCTTCCACAACCATATCAAAAACTTTTTCTTCAAAAGTGAAAACCACATCAAAGCAACCATCTGCAGCATTCTCCTGCCAACGTTGTGGTGCCAGTTTGACAGATGCATTTCTTTTAAGCATTGGCAATATTCCGTTACGCTTGTAGCTACATCCGTTCAAAAGCTTTACTTCAATCATAACAATTTGAATTAAAAATTAAGATCGCCCACAAACTAAACATAATACGAAATCAGATTCAAATTCATTTCAGTTCACATCAGAATGTACTAAATTGAGAAATGAAGACTAGAGAGAGGATACAGTTCAGGGTCTTTGCGCCTCAGATCGTCGAACATGTGCTTGTAAGGAGTTCCAAAGTCGTAGACATTTGGTTCTCTGAGGGATGGACCGGGGAGCTTAACGTGAGCCCCTGTCCCATAGGACGAGACGTCGAACCCTTGCCGTTTGAGAAGATAGTGCGCCTCCATGCTCCGATTCTGATTTGAAGAGCATACCATGGCGTATCGGAATTTCATGGTTTCCGAATTCCGGTACAGACAGAAGCACGCGATTGGGGCTTTAGGGTTTAATTGCCTCCGCGTGCCTAATCTTAATCATATTAATCCTTCACCTTTCAAAGAGCTTTTCTATACAAGTGTTAAAAACGACATTATACATGTTTTAATATAATGATAGCATAATCCTAAGGGAATAAAGAGAAGATCTCCCCAGCAGAATGATGTTTTAGGTTAAAAGTATGTCTAATACATTGAATTATCATTTAATGCCACTGATACAGTATGAGTTATGAATTCCAAAATTGTAGAACAAGATGTCAGTAGAGCTCACGTTGTCCACTACGATCCTCCTCACTTTGTAGTTAGCTAGAGCCATCGTTATGACCATTATAATGTCATCAAATCTCCTTTTTAAAAATTAATCAACTTTGTTAAGCTCCTCTTCCTTTTTGCTCCATCAAAATGTTGACACAACATCTTGTTAAGTTTTAAATGGGGAGTCCATAACCTTTCATAAATCTGGACACTCTGTCTCCTATATATAATCTCGGTAGGAGTGGTAGAGTTTGTTTGAACTTTAAACATCAAGAGCTACTCATCAATGGGTTCAGAGGGCCTCAAAGCTTCTCACATAATTGAGAATATGGTCGAGAGATGCACTTCGCAATAAAGAAATATATTTAAACACATGAGCTCCCTGTCTCCTTTTAATGTGTTCCTTACTTCCTTTCCATAGGCTTTCTCTTTTGTTGATATGAATTTTTGCTTGAGAAAGAAATCTTTTTTTAAAAACTTATATTATCACTTTTGATTCATTTTTTTTGAGTAGTTACAAAAGTAAAATTTTTTCTAATTTTAAGGAAAGTAAGTAGCACTTTATTTGAATCTTAAACCCCGGCACTCCCTTAGTATTTAGATTAGTTTCTTCAAGAATTTAATCTTAAAAATACGCTAACTAATTTAACTATTCATTCTCTCTTAACTATATGATAACTCTTTTATAAAATCTTACCTCATCTTCAACTAATGTTACGAATACCATATTGAACTTGGTACCGGATTGAATTTTAATACTATATTATACTAGTATCGGTCAATATCGAGTACCGTTTCACGTAATTTTTTAAATTTATGAAATAGTCCCTAAATTTTTTTAAAAATTACAAAATAGTCAATTGTCATATTATACAGTTATATTATATGTTTTTGATCCTGTCTCTAAAAATCATAATAATAACAATTTTAATTTAATTTTTAATTTAATAATTACTAATAAATATAATTACATTTAAATTTATATTTTTAAAATATATAAATTTCAAATAAATTTTGATTTAATAATTAAAAATA
>JANZLD010000006.1:56248623-56267877 GCA_026413575.1 Erythroxylum carthagenense
AATATACAAGTTAAACCATCAATCTAACTCTATAAATAAACAAATCAAACTATAATAGACAAGAAAGAAGCAACTGCTTCTTTATTGAATGGAGAAGGCTTGTTTATACGGCCAATGAGATGATTACTATCAAGTTGAATAGCATGCTCATGAATGAATATAAACGGTCATTACAAACAGTAACTTTAGCCCTATACCATTGTAGGAAAATTGGGCATCAGTTTTCCTCATATCTCTATAATGCTTCCAGTCTATGATGGCTGATGAAGCGCCTTTGTTGTGTGCCATGTGTGTATGATGTTGCCCAAGACATCATAGAAAGCAATCTGGGTGTCGTTTGTATTTAATTGCACAGACATGAAACCTTGTCCATCGTAATAGAACTTTAGGCCTCCTCTGTTCCTATCTTTAACATCTCCCCTCCATGCCTTGGATCCTGCTCCGCTAGTTAGAAATTGTAGCGGGCTGCAAAATGTCTAACGTTAACCCATTTTCTTCGCCAACTAACTCAGATAGCAACATTCATATAATATATCAGCTTTTTACCTTTGGGTGTCGGCTATATGCTCCAGACAATGGTCATGACCATTCATATAAAAGTCAACATTGTTGGCCTAAAAATACATAACCAAGTTAGCTAAACAAGTAGTGCTAAATAGTAAATACATGTTCCATTTATGTCATGTACCTGGAGGACTGGAAGAAGATTCTCTACGAGTTCTTCGGTGTCCCCATGATGGCCAATGCTCCTAATACCATGATGCCCAACAACAATTTTCCACTTTGCGCTTGATTTCTTCAGTGCCATGTCTAAATCCTAATTTCAACTTTATTAATTAGTTGATAGTTGATAATGACGACAATTATTGGAAACAAGTGTTCTAATAGTATGTCGAGGGTTTATGGATGGAAATATTAACTTTACCGGGTAATATTTTGTATAGTATATTAACATAACCAATTGAGATCTGCAGTTATAAAGTATGATATATAGATTTACCTGTGTAAGACCTGTAATGTAAGCCTTGCGAGATCCAATTCCTCGCCAGTCATATCTGTGACCTTCTGGCTCAATGAAGTAGGATTTGACGAAAGGGGTGGTGTCCACAAAGAATAGCTCAGCCAATCCTAGAAAAGCGTTAAGTTAAAATGAGGTTGAGGTTAATACGCTGTAAATGAAGGAAAATGGTAATGTTTAGTAATCCATTCACCAGCATTGACGATGAAAGATCTCAAACACACCCATCTGCTATCAATTGCCTTCAGGTGATGGCTCAACTGTGCAAGGACATTGCCTCTGTAGTCATGGTTTCCCAGAACTGCAAAATTCGGAAAAACAAAAAAGATAAATTTTAAGTAATTGAATTGAAATTTCCATCTTTTATGTTTTATGTTTTATCTTTTTTTTTAAATATCTTCTTGACATATTTGCATGTGTCAACTAAAAATAGTTCATCTATTTAGGTAAGGGTAAAACTATGTACTATCATATCTTCTCATATCCTTGTGAGATTTAATTAGATGTTGACGATGACAGCAATAAAGGATGAATTAAAATTAATAAACCTGTCAGAACTGAAAATTTTGTTTTCAATGATCAAGCTAGTTTTGAAACTCACCGCTGTACCATTGCTTTTGGAGGCTCTTTGCATTGTAGATTTTGGTAAATGACTCCTCAAATGCATTGTCCTGGACACTAGTTAATCCATTGTCATAGAAGTTGTCGCCTGTGGACACCACAAAATCTATGCCCAGCTTTTCTCCAACCCTTCCCATCTATGCAAACAACAAACCACCATATCAACTTTGTGTGCACATAAAAAGAAGTAATATGAGTTGTAAGAGCTAGATGGTGAAACCTGAACAGCAACTTGAGATTGGTTGAAACTACCCCTTCTTCCCCAGTCTCCAATGACCAAAAAGCTAAGGGCTCCATCATCTTTCAATGGCTGGTTAAACCTTTGAAGCTCTGCAGATGTGGAGACTAAACACAATTCTAAACCAAAGGTCATCACAAAAAGGGCAATTGACAACCGCCGGGTGTACATATCCGCCATATCTCTGATCTCTCAACAACTGAGCAAGAGGGGTCAGCAGCGGGCAAAGGATATATGAAGCTTTTAAATCAACTAAAAGTTTCTCTGTTTCTTGAAAAATGCTTCACCTAATGTTGAAAAGTTCAATTACTCTGTTGTAACGTGATATAGATGTTGCGTTGAGAAAGAATATGGTGGGTGTGGAGAATCTTAGAATATACTTTTGCATATCCATCTATTAATTGGTCATAGAAAGGGGTTAGAACAAGCCTCAAGTCAAGTCTGACTCATGTCTGGCACCGGTTGGGCCATTAGAAAATTAGCAAAACTAAATCTCCTCATAACATGGTTCATTCCAACCATTCTAGGTGCGTGTTGCCACGGGTATACTATAGAAAATTAGCAAAACTAAATCTCCTCATAACATGGTTCATTCCAACCATTCTAGGTGCGTGTTGCCACGGGCATACTATATATTAACAGTCGATTACGCAATTTGGCGAAGAAGGGCGCGTCAATTTCATTGGGAGTGAAGCGAACATGGGATGCTTAGGACATATGCGAATATGCGTTGCCCTTCCCAAGTCCCAATTATTAGACTGGGTGCTAAATGATACGACCGCCAATCATATCCAATCCGCTTCACTTTTATTTTTACTTTGAACTGAAACAAAACTTAAGAAATAATGTCCGCATACTTTGATAATTATAACTATTAACTTTCACAAGTTTATAATCTAATTCTTGGAAGCCTCTTCAATTATAAAACTTTAAGTAGTAAACTCTATTTATTAGAATTTTTGGGAAACTTCACAATCAATATATTTAAATTTTATTTTATACGGTAAAAGGATAAACATGTAATAAAATTTTTTGTAAAGTGTTTTAATTAAGTTGTTAGTATTTATATGTCATTTTAAAAAAGAAAATTATATCAAATTTTATTAAAAAAATATTCACTTCTATGTTATGGTATATGTTGAATGGGGATACTTAATTAACCACATAAAGCTTCGATTCAGTTAATATTGTATATCGAAGTGATGGAGCTACACCCATTTTTGTTGAATCTACCTCACTATTTGCTGCCACTCTTCTACGTGATCGGTGTCATTATCAATGTGAGAATGACCCCTACTCACTTTTAACTCCAATATCAACATTATGGATGAAAAATATATCGTTATTCTCATGTTCTTATTACGCCCAACTATGTTGAAAATATTAAATATATAGGATAAAGAGTCGGTCGCATTACCTACTAGTTAGAGTTAGACACTTGGCTACTCCTTAACAACCTTTTTCGAAGAATATCTTTACACATTCAACATAACATCTTTGGACTTGCACTAACCAAAGCTTTTACAAGTCCTTTTGACATGAAATCCAAACATATCTTGTTGGATAACACTTTCATTTATTTCATTATTTCCTTAAATTCCTATTTAGTTGTACTTTTAAGAGCCATCTGAAATAGTGTCTTGTATACTCGACCTTTACGTTTCTAAACCTAGTTTGCATGCACATACGATGCTCCACATTAGGTATTATATGATTGATAACATTCACAACATCTTATAAAAAGCATATACATATGATTAAGTTCTAAACTTCTTTCATGTCCACGTTGAATGGGAGACAAACGCTAAATCAAAAGCATAGCATCTTATGTTTTCTTCTGAAAATGCAAATCCCATTAACCGCGGCCGCAAAAACAATTTTTTTTTAGAATAAGAAAAATATTGAAGAAAGTATAAATCATGGATGGCCTAGTAAATGGAACTTCTTTAATGTTGAAACACAAGACAATGCAAAATTAAAGTTAAAAAAGGTACTTTGGTTTCACTTTGTTTTGGTTTTTACAGTCTTTGATTTCTATTTTTTAAAATGAAAACAAAATTCTATTTGATTATTAATGCAAATTTAGTTATATTTTTATTATTGATAATAATTATATATTAGATAAAATTTAAAAATAAATTTTTTATCAATAAAAATAAATAATTTAATAAAATAAATAATTTAATAATTATTTTCTTTATAAATTAAATTTATTTTTTATTATTAAAGGAAATTTTATTTATATTTTATATTTTTTAAATATATTTCTAATATATTTCTAATAATTATTAAATTAAGAATATTTTATTTTTAAAATTAATGTTTAAATTAATCATAAAATTAAATTAATTAATAATTCTAAATAATTGAATGTACAATTTTGAATCACATACCATTATCATTATAGCAAAGTAAAATATTTACAATATAAGTGTGAAATTTAAATACTTACAAATCTTTGTGCATGCTTGTGGTGGGTTATTGATCCTCCCGTATATACGGGAAGACTCTCTTTATCCGGGCCTCCACATCTGTTGGTGGAGTTACACCCTAAGATGGACATTGCCTCAGGTAATTTCTAATACTCCTATCAACAACTCCATATTTGCTCCGAATTACATACTTTAATGTGTACGAGCTTACCACTCTCATACTTTATGTATAAGGCGTCAAAACCAGAATCCCAGAAAAGTTTTTTCTGAAATAAGAAGAAATAAATTTAAACTACTATAATGTAATAATATTTATCTAATTAGTGTATATAAATCAATATAAAAAGAAAGTAAATCTTTATTGTACCTTAAATTCCTGAAAGTAAAATCCCTTGGTGGCCTGAGAGATATTCTTCCACACATAACCCTCAGGATTAATTATTTCCTTAAATTTAGAAGTCATATTTCTAGAACACTGTTCAGATGGAACCAACCTAATATAAGAAGTAATTTTCTACAATGAAAAAATTGATAAACCTATAAATTAATTAAAAACAAATAGTGATTAATGTGATTTTACTTATAGATTATTGATAATTGTTATGTACTTTATTTCATTAGGTCCCTCAGCTCCAGACTGACGGACGTCTCCTCTATCTGATAAAGCTGTATTGGATGATATATGAGTTGGGAATGGAGATGGTGTAGCATAACGAGCAGTAAGTGATGCCTCATCTACAACTATAAGGCCTGAAGGGGGAGGAGGTGAGTCAGTGTGAGCTGCAGGCTGTGACAATCCAGCTTCATAGTAAGTACCTCCAAATATGCCTATAAACCTGGGCCATATTACATCATGCAGTCTCTTTGGTCCCATATTTTTAGCTGAAATTCATTGTTTATTGAATTTTCTATAAATATAAGAATTTCAATTCAATATTTTACACAATATATGGAAAAGGTAATAAGATGATTTGTTGAATATCATATTCGAGTACAGACGACAAAAATGAAGGTTAACAATTGTTAAAGCCGTAGAACAAGAACAATAACAGCCCACATTGAATAGGACGCAGGTTGACCTCTAACTAGTAGGGAGGTTGTTTGACAAATTCTTACAGATACAATAATAAATTAACTTTAAAGTTGAGTCTAATGTATTGCATCGATAACTCACAATAATATAATTATTTTGTTTGATTCCAAGTGACATGGGAGTTGGTAAAGGTAAACGAGTCTTTGATGTCTAGATTCCCGAGAAGGATCCTGGCATGTTCAAACGCACCAATTGAAACGGTGATATTTCTTCCCTCAAATGTAGGCTTTTGAATACCTTCTTGCAACAACGTTTCCACTATAGCTAAACTTGTAGAGGATACAGTGAATGAGTTGTCGCTCTTAGTATGGAAGATTAACTCTTCAGATAAACTACTAGAGGGAATAGATTTACCTAAAACATAATTAGTATAGAACTTTCATAATGTCATATTAAAAAATAGTTAAACAAACCAAAAACTGCATATTAATGCATACATGAAAGTCTAGATGAGGTTTGTGGAATTAACAAATATTCCAAAAGAACCAATCTTCGAGATTCCAGGAAGCTTAAAACAATATGTAGTGTGGACCATCAAATGTGAATATATATAATAACTTCATCAAAGGAAATCAGATGTACATAATAAGGAAAGAGACGTTGTCCAGATCATACTAAACACCTTGAAGTAGAAGATTGGCTATGGAAGGCAAACGATCCTTAGTGTCTGAAATAGCGATTTTTTCTGCATTGTTTATTCCTTAGGTTGGGACAATTTTACCACATTCCTCTTGATGGAAGGAATTACTACCATCTAGAACTAGTTGCCATGTCGACATTCCTTGAATAAGATTTTAAATGAAATACTTTACATAATATACTGAAAAGAAAATAATTTATTTGTTGATTAAAATATTCAATTACAAACACAAATTATTCGCTATCGTAACTTAATTGTAAATTACAATCAGCTCTTTCTTCGAAAAAATAAGAATCAAACTCCGACTCCTCTTCAGATCTTTGACCCTCGTCATACTCTCCAGATGAAATTTCAACATATTCATTAGATGGATCGTTCAAATGTTCATTATCATCATATGTGACAGATGCATTTATAAAATGAACATCGTCCTAAAATGCTTCACTTTCAATTCTTTGCTCTCCTTTTCGATGTGGTTCAAAAACACCTCAAGGTTTAACTTTGCTAACCTCTTACCAATTTGACTTATCTCATCGTAAGCTTAGAAAAGGGACATAATAGACCTGTTTCGCTTGCACTGCCTATACGAAAGGTTCAAATTATCTTAATCTTCTTCAATTATTGATTTTAACCAAATTGTATTGGCTATGCACTTTTGTTCCAACATTAGGAGTCTGGTCATACCAGTCACATTTAAATATCACACATCACTTTATTAGCAATGCAGGGTATGTATCTTCAAGTATCTCAATAATTTTATCATAGTAATCCATCAAATCTTTCTGTATGGAAACTCCACTATCCATCATATGTGATAGATGTATTTATAAAATGAACATCTTTCTAAAACACTTCACTTTCAATTCTTTGCTCTCTTTTTCGATGTGATTCAAAAACATCTCTAGGTTTAACTTTGCTAACCGCCAACCAATCTGATTTATCTCATCGTAAGCTTGGAAAAGGAACATAATATACCTATTTCGCTTGCACTGCCTATACGAAAGTGTCAAATTGTCTCAATCTTCTTCGATTGTTGATTTTAACTAAATTGTATTGGCTATGCACTTTTGTTCCAACATTTAGAGTCTGGTCATACCAATCACATTTAAATATCACACATCACTTTATTGGCAATGCATGGTACTCATCTTCAAGTATCTCAATAATTTTACCATAGTAATATATCAAATCTTTCTGTATGGAAACTCCACTATTTATTATTGCCATGCTATGACCATGATATTCTGTATGATATTTGTATCCATTAACGAAATACACCGAATACGATTTAATAGTTCATAGAGGTCTCTTTGCAAGATCACAAATGAACTTGTTCTCTATAGGATTTTCTAAGGCCTATAACAGAAATTATCATATTAAAGAGTATAATGTCATTTCAACAGTTAAATCTTATAAGTAAACTATAAGAATATTTGTAAGTAAAAACTTACATATCTCTCGAACCATTAAGGAAAGTGCCTTCCAACTTCTTTATTTATATCATTGTGTGTGTTGTCCATCATTATTTCGCATAACAATGCCTCGTATAATCTAAATACATTATTATGCATTTAAGTTATGAACAACACAAAATTTGGAACCAACAATTCTTATGTTTAACTTACTGCATGAAAGGTTGCACCTCTTTATAGTTCAATAAAATGTAACCATGTGCAGCCTCAAGTTCTTCCTCTGCTAACATTCTTCTTGTTGTACATCCATATGTTCTTCTACGATATGTGAAAATGGATAAGTTACCATCAGCATCACTTATTCCTCCCCTATTGTCAGTACGAGGAATTTTCCTTTCTCTTGTGTGAACATATAGCTCAAAATAATGTAAACAAAATATACTAGCTTCCTCGGCCAAATAAGCATTGCATATTGACCTTTAACTCGAGCCTTATTGTTTACATTTTTCTTTAAGTGATGCAAATACTTATAGTAGAGAATATGGTATACTTAAAACATGTTATTACTTCAATTACAATTAAAAAATTAAATTGAAATTACCTCTCAAATGAATATATTCGTCGATATTGAGCTAGACTGGCTAGTTTTGCCTCATGTGCTAAATGCATAAGTAAATGCTTCATACAGTCAAAGAAGCTTGGAGAAAAAATCTCTTCTAACTTGCACAAAATAATTGGAATTTCCCTTCTAGTTTGTCCATTTTAGCCAACTTGATTTCAAATGATGTTAAACATTTGAAAAAAAAAACTTAATTCTATTATTACTTCCCAAACCTTATTCGGTAGCAACTTCCGAAATACAATTGAAATTAGCATTTGCATAAACACATGACAATCATGACTTTTCAACCCAAAGACTTTGTACTTCCTTATGTCCACACACCTTGTCAAGTTTGAAACATAACCATCAGGAAACTTTAGACTTTTTAACCATTCACATAAAACCTCCTTTTGTTTTTTCTATAAAATGTAACATTATTCAGATATTTACCGATGCGAAGATCTTCATGTAACTCACTCCTTTTACAAAAAAGATGCAAATCAACTCGTGATTTTGCATTGTCTTTTGTCCTCCCTTCAATGTTCATTATTGTCAAAAATATTTTTCTCAATATGCATCACATCTAGATTATGATGCATCAAATTAGTTTTCCAATATGGCAATTCCCAAAAGATGTTTCGTTTTCTCCAACCAAAGTTTTTATTGATGGTTGTATTTACTTCTTCAACTTCAAATTCTTTAACTTTCAGTAAGCCTAATTCCTCAACCTCTTGCAAAATCTCTTCACCAGCTTTGTGAGGGGGAGGAGGTGTTCTTACCAGCCTATTCTTAATGAACTTTTGTTTATTGCATCTAAATGGATGATCTGGAGGAAGAAATTTTCTGTGATTGTCAAACCAACAAATTTTGCCCATGCTTAGAAGATAAGACGCATTTGAATCATTGGCACAATAAGGACAAGCCAATTTTCTAGCTGTGCGCCATCCAGACAACATGGCATGTGCCAGAAAATCACTAATAGTCCACATTAAAGCCACTCTCAACAAAAAATTCTATTTCTGTACACATCATATATCTGAACCCCATATTCCCAAAGATGCTGCAACTCAGATATTAATGGTTGAAAGAATACATCAATTTTATGCTTCAGATTTGTAGGCCCTGGCACAATCACTGTCAAGAACATATATGTGTCTTTCATACACGTCCATGGAGGAAAATTATAAGGAGTAATTATAATTGGTCGTGATGAATAATGTTTACCAGATTGACCAAATGGTTGAAATCCATCTGTTGACAATCCCAACCAACATTTCGACTTTCATCTACAAACTCAAGATGGGTGTCAATGAAATGTTTCCATGCCATTGCATCTGATGGATGACTCATCATTCCATCTTTCTATTTGTGTTCATCATGCCATCTCATATAAGATGCAGTAACATTAGAAGCATATAGTTTTTGAAGTCTCGGAGTTAGTAGGAAATAATACATCCACTTTTAGGGTACTAATTTCTATTTCATTGAACACTTTCTAGGCTTGAACCTTGGTTGACCACAAAATTTGTACTCTTGTAATTCCACATCATCTCCTCAGTATAACATACATCCCAACTTGCAACAATCAATCTTTTAAACAAGCAAAACCAAGATTCCTAATAAGTTTCTTCATGTTGTAAAAACTATCAGCCATTGTATGATCAGGAGGCAATGATTCATTATACCATTCAAGAATTTTATCAAAACTATGGTCTGAAATATGTCTTTCAAACTTTATGTTCAATATTCGAGCAATTGAAGACAAGTAGGTCATTGTCTCACAATTTGGCAATAATTCTTGGTCAACTGACTGTAGTAAGTCAAAAAACTATTTTGCATGTGGATTAGGTTCTTCTTGAAGATTTTTTCTATTTTCCTCAAAGGTATAACCGGCTGCATCATAAACCATTTACATGTATGGATTTTCAGCTCCATCCTTATAATTTGCTCCAAATCCAATCCCCCTTCAAACTCATTTAAGTTGACAAACGATTGTGCTTGATCACCCGTTGAGGTACCAGAAATCAATGATTCCCCATGTCGTGTCCACTCAAAATAGTTGGGGATAAGCCCTTTTTTCAGTAAATGCCCATTAACTTCATCCATAGGAAGGAAACATTTGTGTTTACACTTTTTACATGGACATCTGTTCTTTGGCCCATCCATATATGCAGGTTGAGAACATGCATAATCAATAAAAGCATTAACTCCCTCAACAAATTCAGGATTAATGAAGCCATCAGGTGTTAATCATCTATAAATCCAAGATCTATCCTGAAAACTCATTTATAGAAAACTTTTAATTTAAAACAGTGAATCCATAGTATTATTCATATTGGCCAAAGAGTACTATTTATATAAGATAAGAGTTATAAATCAACATAACAAGTTCTCGTTCTGACTCTTACGAGCCTGGTTTTTTCACCTATAAGCCTCACGAGAGCTCTATCACGAGTTATGGGTTAAGGTTTATGGGTTGATATCTAAATTAATTTTAAACTGAAGTTCGAACACATATGTTTCTAATCATATATCTTAGTAGAGAGTTAATGTTAATCATTTTATATTTAATGGATATTCAATATGTATTAGTGCCAAATATAATAAGTATTTATAAAATATGAATACTTATTTTAATAAATTAGTTTACAATTTTTGTAATAAAAGCCATGTATAAATTCGGGCATGAAAAGTAAATAGAACATAATTAATTCAGAAAGCCTCAAAGAAAAAATGGATTGATAAAATTAAGGTAATTGGAACAATAATATAAGTCAAACTCATCCTATATTAATTCATTGATATGCCGAAGTTCATGCCACAAACAAATTTTCAAATTATTCCAAGTTTAAAAAAATGTTGTCAAAAACAAATTAACTTACCTCAACCGACATGCAGAAGGAGCTTCCTGAAGTACGTGAAAGAAGATGATGATAGAGCTAAACTGATACAAATTGATTAAAATGTGTGCAAATTCATTGTTGACATTGTCAAAAAAAAAAGGAAATGAATCTTATTTGAATACCTACTAAAGCTTCTCTTCAATCTCGTCCGAAATAGAATTACTACCAAACGACGTCATTCTTACAATAAAGAACAAAAATGTTAACAGTTTTGCAAGCAAGATATATTAAAACATTCATATAAAACGTATTGAGCATAGTTTAGAAAACGTGAATAACCATGAAACTTATAAGAGCATTTAAAATTATAATAAAAAAGTCGATGCATATAAATTTATAAGAAGCAATTTCACTTACACAAAAATAAAGGAGAATAATAATTCTATTACTATTTTCTAATAATTTTAGTTAGGGTGTAGGAAACATTATATCTATATGTCGTACCTACAAAATGATGAAAATTTGAGGTTTAATTAGAGATTTATAGTAAAGGAAACAATAGCAATGTTTTAATAAGCCAAGTTCTAAATAAGAGTAAGAGAGAAGATGAGAGAAGAGTAATTGTTTCATAAGTACATTCATGACGATGATGATATCATTATTGCTGGGACGAGTTCAATAAAAGTCACATTTTATAAGACCTTTGGTTATGTTGGTAATAGCACAACAACTTTTAAGGGCTTAAACAATTATTAGAAGAAGCTAATATGAAATTTTATTCTTGGAGGCCAATAGAAAAAAAGTTATATTGATACGAGTAATTTGATAAAAAGCATGTTTGTCATCAGTAAAATTGTATTGATACAGGTAATTTCATAAAAATATTTTTTCATTATATTACTAAATGATTGATCATATATAAAATTAATCTTTTGATATTATTAGTTAAGTGTGACAAAGGCTGTGGAGTGAAATTTGGAGAATTGTTTCAATTCAGGAGTATTAGAATCCTTAAATACCCTTCCGTTCGATTTAATTAGTAGGTAAAACATGTTTGTCATTTGGTAATGTATACGTTTGAGATGACACATAACAATTTTCATTTGTTTCCAAATTGTAAACATTTTGTAAGTTTAACTTAAGATCAAACATATATGTTTGTAACCATATATATTACATAATAAGTTTGATATTTAACCTATATTAAATATGTACTAGTGCCAAATATAGTAAGTATTCATAAAAATTTGAATACTTGTTTTAATAAATTGTTTTAACATATACAATTTTAAAAAGATGCGTTTCAAAATTTACACATGAAAAATAAAGAGAAGCTAATAAATTCAAAGATCATCAATGAAATAACATATTGACATAATTAAGGTAACTGGAATAATAATATAAATCAAATCATCCTATATTAATTCAATGATAAACCGAAGTTCACACCGCAAACAAGTTTTAGTTTGTGCAAGCCAAACATCATCCATGTAATACATTTAGATGGGAAGTTCAAACTGCAAACAAAAATCCAAATTAAACTAAGTTCAAAAAAAGGTAGTAAAAAACAAATTAATTTACCTCAATTGACATGTAAAAGGTTCTTTCTGAACATATATGAAATAATAGGATGACAGAGCTAGAATGAAAAAAAAAGTAGATGCATATAAATTTAGATGAAGTAATTTCACTTAGACAAGAATAAAGGAGAATAATATGATATTTAAGATACATGAACCTTTTCAACTTTTCACATCAAACATTGGTTAGATTAAAGTCCACAAACATAACTCACATCTTCACTATAGTATGGTAATTTCATTAATGAGCAACCACAGATAAGCAAAGTACAGAAGAAAACAAAAGTTTTACTAGAAACTAAAAACACTAAATTAAAATATGAAGCAACTATGAAATAAAAATAGAGAACAATACAAACAATATATATAATGAGAGATTGCTAGTATAAATATCGAGTTTAAGGTGCTAAGAAGAAATACAAAACGTACGATGCATGTACGTTTATGTGCTGAACTAATAACCTCAAAGCAAATGCAATAGCAAAGTTAAAGAGATGTCAAAAGTTGTTCAAAATATAGAAAAAGTTTAAGATAACAAATGAAGTTTAAATTTAAAACAAACAAGGTAATAAATGTTATATTGTTTCTTAGAAATAAAAGGATATGGATTTTGAAAAAGTGTAATCACGTTAAATTTATAATTAATGTCACTTGAATTAAATTTATAACTAATTTTCTTAAAATGCATACTTTACGAAATATTTCATGTACCAAAAAATTTATCTAATATGTATATGATAATAACAGTGCATTCCATTAATGTATAAAAATAAATTAAGCATTATTATATCGTTATTCATGCTTATTTATCTCTAATTTGCAACTTGTTTCCAAGTTATTCTAGTTAAAGTTTAATAATAATTAATTGTGATATTTAAATATGTGAAATTGCTATAATATTATGGCATTTATTTAAGTGATGTTAAGATGTTAAGACATTGCTAGAAAAACCATCCAGTTTCTATTTACCAGTCTCAAATTTGTACATATGATCATTATCATGAAAGTAATTGATAATTATCATGTTATTTATATTGTATTTAGACTTTTGGCAATCACCTCTCTTTTAAATCTTAGTTGTTTCTTTAACCTCAAATATTATTTTTTTTCTACTTACAACTACCAATCAAGCAATGACAACTTTGAAAATGCTACGAGGAAACAAAAACAAGTATAATCTTATTAGAAGTGATGTTAACATGCCAAACATGGATATTTTTAAGCTTCTCCAGCTTATGGGCCTTCAAATGGACTTATCTGTCATCAGTAAGCAAATTCTTTATTTTGCTATGTTTCTATTTCTTTCTTTCTTTTCTGCAATGATATTAGTTATTTTAGTTCAATTGTTACTCTACATTATAAAAGCTTTTTTATTTTATAACATGATTTTCTGTTGTTTATTTTCTATTACAATGATCATCCCTATTTGAATCAAATAACTTCACTATGTCATCCTCATCTTAAGTTTAATGACTACATGACATATTTTAAAAAAAACGACTATTGGGAGAGGATTAAGAAACTCAAAATTAAGCTACGAATATTCACATATGCAAGTTGAATCACTTCACAAATAAGGCTAAATCACTTCACAAGTAAGAAGAAAATCATCAAATAAGGCTAAACATTAAAAAATATTATTTGATACATTATCCTTAATCATCAAATAAGGCCAAATCATCAAATAGGCTCACCCATTAACTCATTCTTTGATTCAAATCAACTTCATCTTCACACATTAACAAAATTTTCAAATAAGAGGCATTTCATCGAACACCTAATATGCATCAACAAATCATCCCAACTTCATAAGCAAATTTAAAAACTGAATCTTCTAACACTAACACAAGTATCTTAAATGTTCTTATCCATTCATAAAATACTCAAATATACAAAACAAAATACTCAAACATACTAAAAAAAAACTCAAATCAAACCATGGCGAAACTTTATACCTCCACGAGTTTGCAAATGGTGGGAGAAGAAATCGAGCTTCCAACACACCAGTAACTGAATACAACTCCAACGACAATGCACAACAATGCACCAGAGAAGAAATTACAAAATGGAGGAGAAGAAGAACGACGAAGCAGAGCCGACGGTGGAGAGGGGAGGGACAAACTTGGGTGTGTTTTAACTTAACCAAAATGATGTCGTTTTGGTTAAGTTAATAATGTTCACTCGCATCCAGACAATGACGTATTGGTTTGGAGACTTAGCGATGAAATTTTTTATCGCTAACACTCCATCGGAAATGTCAAAACTTCACCATTCCGCCACAAATTCCCGTCTTAATTGCTGACGATATTTTTTTGTCACTAAATTATATTTTCCCTCAACGTTTTCGACAGACAAATAATAACCGTCGTAAATTCCTTATTTTCTTATAGTATTTACTAACACACACATTTACTGTTGCAAAATTCTATCGCAAATTGATTTCCCTCTCTATTCAGTGACCGATATTTCATCCGCTGCTAAACAGACTTTTTCCCAACAATCTTACTGGTGGAAATTTTGTTTCTGTCGATAATTTTATGTCACTAATTCTAACTTTTCTTGTAGTGAAATTTTAAGGGATGAAGGAAAAATGTTTATGTATCCTAAGGCTGATGTAGGCACAGCTAAGGAGCACAACCCTTGCAATCAAGACAATGTCAGTCCGAGGGATGAGGATTTGTCTAATAACTTAATGCCAAATGGAGATTCTCAACAACAACTAATGGTAGACAAGCTAAAAGGCAATACACAAGAGAAATAGTTTGAGAAGATGATCTCTAAGAAGAGTAATAAGGGCAGTAGGAAAGGCTCCAAAGGAAAAAAAAACACTATCATTTGACTTTTATAGTATGGAACATTATGGGAATAAACAATCCTTCAAAGCTTAATGTTATAAGGGATTTTGTTATGCATGAAAAGCCGATGTTATTTTGCCTATTGGGATCCAAAATTCAAGTAGAAAATCTGAATAAACTTAGTTGTTTGGTAGCAAATGGAAGTTTCTCTCTAATCACCAATGTCATGCTTACGAAAGAATTATTATTGTTTATGATAAGGAACTTCTAGGGGTGACAGCACTGGAATCTAGTGAGCAATTCATACGTACCAAGTTGGTTTTTAAAATGGAAAATTCCATTGCTCTAGCTACTTTTGTTTATGGATTCAATACAAATTTTCAAAGATCCGAATTATAGCATTCTCTTCGATGAATAAAAGCAACAATAGGAGGCTTATGGATAGTTAGTGAGGATTTCAATTTTACCATTTATAGGTCCGAGGATGAAGAGAATTGCAATCTACTCAACTACAACTCGAACATGTTTGATTTCATGACAAATGTGGAACTAGTTGATCTAAAAGTCGAGGGTCACGTATTCACTTGGACTAACAAACAAACTTCACAGTGGTTTATTTTAAAATTTTAATAAAGCTAAGGTTAATGTGGGTTGGCTAAACTCTTTCGCATAAAGTAGAGCCATCTTTTTGGACCCTGGAATTTCTGATCATACCCCTATTAAAGTGGAGTAATTTGTTTAAACAGGTTAGAATTCACCATCCCTTTAGATTCAACAACTTTCTTGTTCATGAGGAAGGATTTCAAGTAGCTATTTCCAAGGGCTTAGAGTATGAGGCTTAAGGTACAAAGCAATTTATCTATTTGCAAAATTTTAAAGATATTAAGAAGGAATTGAAGGTGTTAAATGTACGGAGAAGACAAAATTCTAAAACAAAGATAAAAGAGGCATGAAGTAAGCCTTCAATAATCCAAAAATCATTGGTAGCCAACCCAGGTAATGGTTTTCTAGTTAATAAAGAGTGGGACACTCTTACAAACAATATGCAAATAGTGAATAATCATTGTTCCTTATTGTAGCAGAGGTCCCAAATTAATTAGATTAAGGGTGTGGATAGATGTTCTAAATTTTTCTTCAATATAGTGACAACTAGAAGAAACACCAATAGAATCGTATCCATTAAATCTGAAACAGGGAATGCCATATATGGGCAAGTTAAGATTGCAAGGGGAGCAAGAAAATTCTTTCAAAATCTCATAAGAACTGAAGCTAACCATGGAGGAAATGGAATGGATCTTATACATGTTATCACAGCCTAGATCCGTGAACAAGAAGCCTCCTTCTTAGTTTGACTTGTTTCGGATTAGGAGATAGAGACAGTGGTTTTAAAAATGAATGGCTCTATGGCCCCAGGTCTAGATGGAATGAATGGAATTTTCTGTTTAAAAACTTGGGATACAACTAGGAGAGTTATTAAAGATGATGTGAATGAGTTTTTCACAAATGGAGTGTTGCTTAAGGAGATCAATAAGACATTTCTATGTTTAGTACCTAGGAGTCCTAATTCGGCAACTTGGAGCAATTTCAAACCTATCTCATGTACTAATTTTCTCTATAAGATAAATACCAAAGTGTTGGCCAATAGGCTAGATGTTGTTCTTACTTTATCATCAGTGGGAATCAAGGGGCATTTATAAGCAATAAAAATATTAGAGACAATATTCTTATTTTGCAAGAGCTCTTAAAAGGGTATACTAGAAGTAAAACCCCTTAAAATTATTCTATTAAAGTGGATTTACAAAAAACTTTTGATAGTGTTTGTTGGAGTTTTTTATTACAGACTATAGAAGTTATGAGATTCCCTCAACTGTTTATAAACTGGATTCAAGAATGCATTACCACCACATCTTTTGAGATTTTGATTAATGGCAGCCCAACATAGATGATTAAAGGCAACAAAGGACTTAGGAAAAGGGATCACCTCTTCCCTTATCTATTCCAAATTTTCATAGAAGTTCTCACCCTTCTACTGAAACATAACATTTCAGTTATCTCCAATTTCAAATATCACACCAAATGTGAAAAGTTTTCCTTAACTAGTTTATGTTTTGCAGATGATCTTATTCTCCTAAGCAAGGCCAACACTTCTTCAGTTTCTATACTGATGAAAACTCTACAAAGCTTTAAGGAGTTGTTTGGATTGGGTATCAACTTTCACAAGAGCTATTTCCTTTTGTCAAAAAGTATTGCTCACCTTTATAAGTCTTTGTCAAAAATTACTTGGATGAAAAACCAAGATCCTCCTCTTATGTATTTTGTGATCGCTATCTCTTCTTGGCACCTAAGATATAGAGAATCTCCCTTGCATTGAAAATTTTCAAAAAGGGCTGAGGTCTTGGACAAATAGAGCCCTTTCTAATAGAGGTAAACTTTAGCTTTTGAAGTCTGTAATAACGTCGATACAATCCTATTAGTTCTCTTGCATATTTCTCTCAAAAGGCCTTATTAAAATAGTGGAAAAGCTAATGAAGCAATTTCTATAGAGTAAATGGAAAGGTAAGAGAGGCTTTGCTAAAGTTAACTGGAAGTTTATTTGCCAACTAAAGAATATGGGTGGGTTAGGGTTAGAGTCAGTTAGTAGGAGTAATCGATTCCTAATGACCAAGAGAATTTGGAGAATTCTAAGTGAAAAAGAATCATTATGGATTAAATGGATTCATCAGTACATATTAAAAGGAGATAGCTTTTGAGCACTTAGTTTTAAAGAGAGCTTCTCCTAGTTTTTTAACCAAATTCTTAAGTTGAGGGAAGATGTTCAGCCATTTATTACATATAGAGTAGGGGCAGGCGATCGAATCTGTTTATGGTACGATAATTGGACAACTCATGGGCCCCTAATTCATAATCAGATGGTAAGGGATTTACTAGAAAGATTCTCTAAGAAAGCCAAGCTCTAAGCATTAATACAAATTGGCAATTGGTCTCTCTCCTCAGAAGAGATGAGATTACTACCAATTTCTCATTACTGATCCCATAGAAAGGAGGATACTTACTTATAGAAAGGACATTCGGTATCTGATATTTCTAACAAAAAAGCAAAGGTGCTCATAGATGGGGTAGGAACAAGTATTGAATGGTGCAAGCTAGTTTGAAGCAAGGTGCTAAAATCGAATACTAGCTTTCTACTTTAGTTAGTTATGTTGAATAAGCTAAGTACTGTGGATAGACTGAAGTTCTTATCCTCTTCTATGCACTGTATACTTTGCAACTTAGAGGAGAAAAACATAGATCATCTATTCTTCCAGTGCAATTTTCTAAATAGGTATGGGTTAGAATCTATAATCTATAATCTATGTGCCCTTAACTCAACTTATATATTTCTAGTAGATATATTAAAACAAATGTTTCAAATGCCTATCTCTAACTATGCTAAGGAAATCATTATGGTGCCTGTAGTAACTTGTCTTCAAGAAATTTGGAAAGAGCAAAGGTTTGTAGGGAAATCTAAAAGTCTAAGCTCTTTTATTGAGCTTACAATAGCCAATATAAAAAAACAACTTATTATCAATCAGTTAGGAACACAATGTAGCAGAAAAATGGCTCTCTCTTAGAGCCTATAAATTTCTATCCCAAGGCTAACAGTTTATAAAGATATCACTATTCAGGAGTTCATGGACCTACGTCTATGTGATATTATTGAAGCGATAATAATGGGTAACAAAGAAAGGGAATAAACATGCACTGAGTTTTACCCCTAAGCAACCCTAGCAGATTTTGACATAATAAAACTAAGAAGGGTATATAAGGAGATAGATGTACGCAAGAAGACTTGTTGGATCCCGTTTCCGAAATCCAACTACTTATATAGATTCCTTCAAAAACTTTTCTTGCTCTGATACCATCTATGTTGGGACCCGATCCGGGAACCGGATCCCAACCTAAAAACGAAGAACGGAGGAAAACATAATCGAATGGAAACGA
>JANZLD010000006.1:56290289-56306237 GCA_026413575.1 Erythroxylum carthagenense
CTTCGTTTTGCTTCGGTACTTCTGTATATCATTTCGCTTCGAAATTTGTTCGTTTGGTTCGATTAGTTATTGCTTCCACTTTCATTTGCTTCCGTTTCGATTCTATATTCGATTAGCATTTGCTTTGCTTCCGCTTGCTTTGTGATTCGAGTTCGTTTTTGCTATTGGCTTCCGCATTTTGTTTCCGATTCCGGTTGGGATCCAGTTTCCGGATCGGGTCCCAACATACTCAGCCAATATACTCGTCTCCTATGTATCAGAAGTATCCAGAAGAAGCTGACTACTCAAAGGTATTCAAATTCAATTATCCTTTGATTAGACAGTACATTCATCCTCACACAACTCTAGAAAAACCTAAGACGTTAAAGTCAAAGTGAAAATCTGACAGAGTTCCTGAGAAAGGAGTTTCTCATAAATCAAGGGTTCCTTAGCCGTCATCTTCCTATACACCATTTGAACTATTCAATCAGTAGAGTAAATCATCACAGATTCATACACCTCCAACATCTCCACCAAAAGTTCAACCTTCCACCTCAACTACTAGGAAGAACAAAGAACCATAGATAGAGTTCATTGCAACTCTCGCATATAAAGATATTGCAGAAGATTCTTATTCTCAATTAGATAATACAGAAGATTATTCTGAAGCCTCCATTCCCACATCTGAAGCCTCTGCAGATATCTTCGAACTAATCTTTGAGTCATCATTTGAACAAATCCTTAAACTATCTTCTAATTCTTCAGCCCAGCTAGCTAATCTATCAGAGTTATTCAATGTTTTGATGACAATGTCTCAAACTACTGAAGTTAAACCTAAAATAAGTGAAGCAGAATCCATAGGTACTATACCTTTCAAACATGAACTAGCACCACAAGCAACACCAGCTTAGCCAACTGCACAGACTGAAACCATGCCTACTTTAGGACCTTGGTTTACTTTTGATGATCTACACCAAAGAAATGGAGAGAAATGATATTTAAATTTGGTGGATGGATTAATCTTCAAATGACTAGACCAAATCATCTCTTGCCAGATATATTGTCTGAATTCACATCTCGTTTCACTGGTACTTTGCGATAATAGTGGCAAAGGATAAATGAATAACAAAGACTTCAGTACATCAAAGTCACTACAATAGAAGCACTTCTTGGATTAATCCATAAAGAATTTATTGATGCCAGTTTATTGACAAGCAGATCCGTCAAGAATACTTTGCAATGAAATGTTTTTCACTTGACAAGCGTGATGTCTAGAAGCATTACAAACGAATGACGGAAACGTAGTATCTCTTAAATGGATGAAATAATGTTAATTTGTGAAATACTTTTATCTCATCCCTTCCAGATCAACTATAACTAGAACTACAAAGAACCATAGTTTCTTTACAGCGCAACATGTAAAAAATATCTCTTGGAGAAATCTACTAACTTGCTCTAGCTTCTCTTGATAAGTTATGTGACCAACATACCTTATTCAAGAATATCATTAAAGGTGGTCTAGTTCTCAAACAAGTTTGCAAGAAGTCTTATCTTCAAATTAAGTGCAAAGATAAAAAGACTTGTGAGTGTCGTAGCAAGAAGAAAGTCAATCTTCATCACATCTACCATAGAAAAAAATTCCATAAATAGATGGAAGGCTATAAGCCTTTAAAGAAAACCTATGAAAGGAAAAATGGTGACAAAAAGCGAAGATTTGTTTGGTTCTTCAAGAAATCTTCACATCGACAGAAGCTTGACTAATGTTTTATCTGTGGATAACATGGACACTTTGCACATACGTGTCCTCACAAAACAAAGAAAGATGTTAAGTTGTTGTTGCAGGTGCAATCAATTCTGCCTATTCATTCCTCCAACAGCTTTGAAGAATTAATTGTGGAGCAATCTTAAGAAGATGAGGACACTAAGTTTGCTATTTATGTCTCAACATCAAAACATGAAGAATCCTCTACTTTCTCTGATTCTCAAGAGGATGATTCTCTATTCATGCTATAGCAAACTTGTATGAAAGTAAATCGCATACCAGTTCAATGACCTTATGTCCAAATCCATCTCTTTCAACAGGACAAATATGATAAGCCCATCAAAGCTATTGGGTTTATGGATACTGGATCCAGTCATACAATCATGAAGCTTAATATCTTATCATCTGGCATGGACTTCTCATGAAGAATATTTTATCGTTGCTGATGCTAACTCTTTCAAGATTGGGATAATTACAAAAAGAAGATCGAAATTTGATTCTTTCCTCAGTGTACAATTTGGACTAAAGTTCTTGGAAGTAATCTAACTAGTCCAGACATTCTCATTGGTATGGATACATACAATAAAGCCTCACCATTACAGATCCTGCCCACATATCTCAAGTATCACTCTTTTTTAAGTCTATACACTGAAATCAAAATTATGTTTGAACTTACTCAAGTTCTTACACTTTACACTACACTTTGAGATAAACTGTTGAAATATTGTCCTGAATCTCATTAACAGTTTTCTCACCCATATCCTCTGGAAAAATGACGACTTTTTCTTAAGTCTACCTTTTAAGAAAAACGAGGATATCGATCCTATGAAAGCCACACATCTAGGGATGAACCCTGATGATTTGAAGCTTGCACAAGATGAATGTGCTATCCTTTTGAAGCAAGGACTTATTGATCCCACAAAGTCAAATTGGGCTTGCCAGACATTCTATGTAAATAAATGTTCAGAGCAAAAACTTAGAAAAAAGATAATAGTCATTGACTACAAACCTCTAAATGCTTTCCTGTAAGATGACAAGTTTCCTTTACCAAAGATAAGTACTCAGGTAATATTTCTCAAAGAAGTTGTTATCTTTTCCAAGTGTGATCTTAAGGAAAGATTTTTACAACTGGGTATTCACCCAACTGAAAGATACAAGATTGCATTTTGCATTTCTAATGCACAATACTAATGGACTGTTATGCCATTCAGGCTTAAAGTCACGCCATCATTGTTTTAGAAATCTATGACTAAGATCTATGAGCCTATCCTCTAAACTGCATTAATTTATATCAATGATATCTTATTGTTCTCAAAGATCTATGAGGAACATCAGGCCCTTCTACAAAGATTTTTGGATCTTACCAAACAATATGGAATTATGCTTTCAACCTTAAAAAGTATCATTGGCACCACAGAAATTGAGTTTCTAGGTACGCATTTCAAAGATAGATACTACCAGCCTAGTCTACATATTGCAAAATAGCTGTTACATTTTCCTGATGGATATTTCATTGTCAAACAAATACAACAATTCCTTGGAATTGTTAATTATATCTGAGAATTCATACCATTTGTTACAGCCGACACTTCTAACTTATCTAAGCTTTTGAAAAAGAATCTACCACCTTGGACAAAAGAACAAACCAAGGCTGTCCAGCATCTAAAGCAGATTTATTAGGATCCTCCTCCTTTAAAGATTCCTAATATCGGACAATGCATCTTACAGTCAAATGCTAGTGACACTCATTGGGATGTTGTACTCATGGAAGAAATCAATGGCACTAGATGTTATTGTGGACATACAAGTGACCAATTTAACTCTTCTAAATGCCACTATCATATCAGCTATAAGGAGATTCTCATTATTAAAAGAGGTATTGAAAAGTTTGCTTTCCACCTCACTCCTCATCATTTTGTCATTGAAATGGATAACACCTCTTTTCCAAAAATCCTTGATTAGCATAAGAAAAAGATTCCCAACAGTCAATTGCTTCACTGGAAAGAGTTTTTTTCTTACTATAAATTCTCCATTCACCATATTAATGGTTACCACAACATCCTTGCTGATTATCTCTCTCGACCTAACGAACCTCTCTTATTACTTTCATCTTCTTTAAAGCTTCATATTCCATTATTCTGGCTAATGGAATTCTTTAACTTTGCAAGATATAAAAAAGAATTTCCTCCTCTGTTTTCTCAACCTCCAATCACTGTTACAGACCTTTTTCCACTTCTTCAACAAAGTTTGTTTTATTATCTACACTTGACCCTTCTCAAGTTTGACATTTTACCAGTTCCTAGTTATTTTAATATTGTCACTCCTTACAAACTTGTGTATCACATCTATGACAATATCCCTGAGTCTACCCTCTGGCATTTTTGGGCATTGTCTGCCCTTTATACGTGTTCTACTTCTTTCTCACCCCTTTATGTGTATCGACATCTGTCTGATCCAACTATGTTGTGTAATATCTTATTCCCATATTAAGAGTTAGAACCTAAAAATACGGTACATGTGAGATTAATGAGAGAGTAAGAAAACTACAATTTCATGCTCAAGCATATTATTAGCATACACATATGTGAATTTGAATTTTTGCACATATTACAGTGGCTGTACATGCACTCATTAACATTGTCCAAGTATAATTGGATTATAAATTGTGTTATTATTGAGAATTGTGATTTATATATATGTTGAAACTTTGATTTAGAGAGTGAATTTATTGATGTGGAATTTTGGAGAATTTTGAGAATTTTCTGAAATTATGGGTATTATTGGACTAGGAAAAATGCCAAGTAACAAGTAAATTAATGAATGGAAATAGAAATAAGAGTTAAACGATATTGAAGAAATTACATAGATGACTTTAGAGTTTGTGAGAAAATGACTTTCAAAAATTGGAGACAATTGTAGCAAAAATTGGAGATGATTGAACTAGTTAAAGGAGACACTAGTCAAAGCTTTAGAAATTGGACAAGTGTCCAAGTCTTAAGCCATGGTTCTTTTAATTTGAAAGACCAAGACACTATTCTTGTCTTAAAATATCTTCTCCATGACTGTCTTCATCTTCTGGAAGCTTCATTACTTTCAGAAATCTCCCTCACAACACAAGTCTTACTCTCACTTCTCACTTGCTATCTCATTTTGCTTTTTTCTTCACTGTCACCAAAATATCTAACCCTACCACCGTAGACTGTGGATGATCATGTGATATTGGAAAGCTTGGATCCAAGCAATTTTAAAGGGGAGTTTAAACAAGTAAGTACCGTATGGGTTTTCATGATATGTAAAATAAATCATGCATCACGTTAGTTAACAGTAAGTGTTTATACAATGAGGATGAGTATTTTGCTAAAAACATAAGTATGGATTTTGTTTATGCTGCATATGTTATTTTGCATATTTATTGATCATTATGTTATAATATAGTATAAAAATGACTTTTGGAGTTGAAAGATTAGTGAAACCATGCATAAATTAGTGCAGAAACTTTCTGGAGAAAAGTTAATGTATGATCTATTTCTGTTGATGTCTTCATTGTTATACCTAAATATTTTGGATATTTTTAGAAATGAACTCTAATAATTTTAGAGATAAGAAATAGGTGTAAGATGATGTCTAGATATGAGTAATGAATGATTAAACTGAAAGTTGAGAAGAAATGAAGAATGGGTAGTGAATGAAAATGTAGAAGAAAAAAAATGAAAGTGAAGAAAATGCAAAAACGTGAAAATGTGTGAAAATATGATGCTTTTGATATTTGGCGTTAATCATGGATTTTGATTTTTTTTTTAATGTTTGGAGCTAAATGGAAGTTGAAATGGTGAAATAAAAAAGGAGAATGTGCAGAAAATATGCAGAAAAATGAAGAAGTGTAGAAGCTAAGATTAACATTTGAATATGAATGTTCTATTTTTTATGTTTATGAGTAATAATGGATTTTGATTTGTTTGTGAATGATAATGAGCTGAGAATGAAGAGGAATAAGCTAGAAGTGATAGAGTAAGCAAAAGAGATGTTTTAAGATGTAGAGATGAATTAGAGTTAGAGATGAACCTTGTTGAAGTGTGCTGGACATTTACAAATGTAGTGTTTCCACTGAACATGCATCTGTATTTTTGTCATATCTTGGTCTATAGACATCAAAATGGGATGGATGATTTTAATTTCATATTAAACTACAGAATTATGACTATATTTTTCATGAAGGAATCAAAATTGAATTTTGTCTCTAAGAGTTTCAAAATTTAGCTCGAAGTTGAGTTTGTGGATTCTATCATGGTTTGGAACAGTCTTTAGTGTTTTTAGCATAACTTGTAGAATATCAAGCCAAATTACATTAAATTAGTTTCATTAGAAACTTAAGACATAAAGGAACAATTGTTTAGAAGAGTGTTTTGCCTAAATCCTTCATATTCCTTATCAAAATGACCATGAAAGATAAACCCGAAGGTTTGTTTTAAGAAGAAGAGAGACACTGTAGTGCATGAATTTGGAGAAGAAAACAAGGATTGCACGATCGTGACATTTTGGAGAAGTATGGAAAAGCACAATCGTGACTTTTCTAAACCAACTTGAATCTAGCACGATCGTGACATTAAATGCTTGCTGAAGTGGACTGATGTGAATATCCTTCACTCTTTAGGTCACAACTTCTTCTCCTGACCTCCAAATGAATTGAGACTTAATCCATTAGACTTGTAACACATTGATTGTCATCTCCACCAAAAACTATAATCATCTGAAATTATTCAGGAGAGATTGATTGATGAATTTGGGACGGAATTGATGAGGAGTTTTGGAAAACGATAACTGGAGTATTTTCATTGAACATCCTTCAGTATTTTAGGCATAACATGTTATGTAGTTATCCAAATGGAATGATTATTAATTTAGATTTAAAAAGTGACATAGGTCTACAATTGTTATGAAGACATCAAATTCCAATTCTGTCTCCATAGTTCCATAATCTGACTTGAAGTTGGGTATAGAATACTGTTACAGCTAAGGAATGGTACGAATTATTTAGAGTATAACTTTTGGAATACTAAACTAAATCAAATGATCTTTGTGTTATTAGAAACTTAAGACAATAAGTAACATGTTATTAGAAGAAAGTTTTGCTAAATTACCTCATTTGCATTGTCTAATTGATCATGGAAAATAAACTCGAAGGTTTGGAATTTTGGAGAATTTATAAGAAAGAATGAGAGTTTGGATATTGTATGATCATATAATGTTAAAATAACAATAGTGAATGAATTGTTGGTATTAAAGTGCCAAGGAAATATGTATAATGGAGATGAAGGGGTTCATATGATTGTGGATGTGATTTAAAGGAAATGAGTAATGAAAACCAAGTTAAAGTTAAAGTGAATGAGAATTTGAGTTTATGAGAGCAAATAATGCTAAAAATGAAATGACGAGTAATTGAGTTATAAAATGAGAATGTGGATAAGATATGAAATTTGATAATATACCCGGGATTGTCAAGAACATGCATTGTACATGGTCCGCATATACATTTGTGCATAAATAAATGCTTATAATTGTTTAAAGTTATTAATGTGTGGGTACAATGTGTGTGTTGCATAATTTTGATGTGCAGGATAAACGTCCGCATTCAGATGTTTCCATATCATAAAAGCTAATGATAATCTAGAGCGTACTGTAAGTAGACATAAATTGTCTTACTTTATTGTTTGTTTATTTATATGGTGTATTGAATGATTATGAATGTGATTTGATTGTTAAATTCCAGACAATGAAGGTCCGATGATTGTGATATATGAATGGGATATTGAGGTGCTACTTGTATGTGAATTTGATTGAAATAAGTATACATAAATTGATTGTTAAATGTCGAAACACGGTCCAATGATAAATGTGTTCTGAATGTGCATTTGCATATGAATAAAAATGTGATTCTCAACTTTAACGTTGAATCTCGGACTAAGGTCCGATGATATGTGAATGTGATTGAATGAGAATATGCAAATGGGATTGATGCATTCCATTTTATGAATGCATGAAAGATAAAGACAATTGTGACCGGAGTAGCTACCAAAAAAAAAGAGTTTAGAGCTCAAAAAGTGATTAAGAGCCAAAGGCCCACTATATAAAATGAGCCTGGTATTCCCAACGGATACGGGACAGTTATTAATGAGCTCAGTATCCACAACGAATACAGGACAGTTATCAATGATCCCAGTCTTCATAATGAATATAGGATAGTTATAGGCACTCGGTCACAACAAAGTAATAAATGAAAGTGAGTCTCATGTGCATTGCATATGAAAATTGATATGTATGTTTCAAATGAACAAAATGTAATGTGTGACTGCTTTGAATGTGTATTGTGAAATAAGTGATTAAAATGATATGTGATGCTATTTGATTATGATTGAAATGATGTCAAATTAATTGATTGCATAATCTATATGTATTTTTTGATTGAGTGAGCCATCAAGGATGGTCACTCATAGAGTTCGCAAAACTCACCCAAAATTTGCAATATTTTTTAGGCTTAGAAGAATTACCCCATTGGGAAAATGGTAGTATACCTAATGCATTTAAGTAAGGGATAGAGGTTGGGAGCAGTTCGTATCTACATTTGTAATTTCTTATTTTTATATGAAATTGAGTCTTCCGCAATTATTGTAAGATGTTTATTTGAATATTCTGTTTTGTAATAACTTTCCAAAATGGAAAGGTTGTAAATGAGAATGATCTTGAGTGTAATAATAATAAATGTGATTTTGATGTTATGAAAGAAAAGAATGTGCTAAATTGATCATTAATTTTCACGTACGTGTACGAAAATCATTTTTGAAAAAAAAATTGTACTGATTTTGCGAGAGTTTGACTGTTCTACCATGCCACCCTTACAGGGTACATACTCGGGCATCACTAAGGATAACGGATACGTTTCTCGAGAGGGTGAGATGCTACATATTGACCCCACCCATCTATGTGTGAACCCGACTATGAAGTATGTCTCAATCCTGAGTCAGCTAGTGATGATGATGATGCACGATATGCAAGAAGGAGAAGGAAGAAGAAAAAGCCAAAACCTCGTTGTATGCCTTCTTAAGATTAGCATCCACATAGAGATGATCCAGATCTAGATGATTCCAACACTCTTATATGTCTATAAATGAAAGATCTAGACTTAGATCTCATAGAGAGATGATGATGTCATCTAAATGTCAAACAAAGCCAGCAGTTTATGTTATGACTCCTACTTCTATACCCTGTATGTTGGCAATGTCATACGAGGAAGATTTTCCTTTATTAACTAAGAGTACTGATGAATCAACGTGGGTTGTCTATAACCCTTATATCATAGCCACATGAATCACTTCTCAAGGTACACTCATATCTAATCCTTCTGACAAAGTTCTCAACTGACAAACATTAAACGCAGTAGCATAGAACAAAGTTATAAGAAGAATTGATTCTAAGCTAGATGAAATCAGTCAACAAAATATTGCTACTCATCACAAAGTCGATGCAGTCTCTAAACAGATTCAATAGATGTATCAGTCATACAAAACTCAGATTCAGCACCTTGATGTTAAACTTAACCATTATATCTCGATACATTCTATGGGACTTGACTTCGACCCTAAATTTCGTGAGATACAAATACAAGGACAGGCCATTACTTGTTAGCTCTTTTTTCATGCATATGGAGTTAACCAAAGTGAGAAACTTATGAAATACTGCACTCAAGAAAAGAAAAGGAGAACTAATAAATAGATGGTGTGTGAATGCAATCTAAATATTCTAGATTCTATTGTTTTAAAATAATCTACAAAGTTGATTTATTTCCTTTGGAATAAAGAGAACATCTCATATAGACCTCCTTCTTTGTAAAAGAGGTGTAATGGAGAATAGTCATGTATTTAGTTATCCCTGTCTTTCAATCATTCTTTTGAATGATAGGAAATCAATAATTAGTTAAATTTGATTATTTACGCAAAGAAAAAGAATGTCCAATCTAACAAGCACTTATTAGGTGCCATATCTCTCCTTCCCTTCTTCCTACTCGGATTTGAAAGACCAAAAATAAACATTCAATTTAAAGATAAGATCATAAGTTGGGTTGTACTATCGTTTTTCAAACATCAAAAAACTATAATTCAACTTTATTCCTATGAAGATTTTTGCATACGTATGCTTCACTTTCATAAGCGTTGTACTTCAGGAACTAAAAATTTCATATATATACATTTAAAAATTTATTAGTGAAATCATTATATATTAAAAATAATATAAAAAGAATTGAGTTATATTTAAAGTTAGGATTTATAATTCATTATCCAAATTTTTAAGTTAAGGTTTTTTTCAATTGTAAATGACTTCAATTAAACTTAGACCCAACAAAAAGATTTACTTATCCACCAAATGGAAAGAAAAAAAGAGAAATTATTAATATATAGAATTATAAGATTTATTGTACTTTTACAAATAGAAAACTAAAATATATCTTATCCAATTGCAGAGGCGGGATTAATTACTATTTTTAATAATGCAACATTATAATCACTTTTTTCTTATCATGTAAATTTTTAAAGCAAATGTAATCATTGTTAGCCATATAATTCAAATAAATTACTTAATGAAAGAGATCAGTTATTTGAAATGCAACAAAACTGTTATATGATGCATAAAATTCTGCATCCCCTTAGCAAGTTGTATCATTTTGAACAGTTTCTTGAATGTTAAAATAATACTATATTATCTAGAAATTTGTGGTAGGTCAGTAAATTTTTAATAATACAAATTAGAGTTTGAATTAGGGTAAATTGTGTTTAAAAGTTTAAATATGTAAAAGTCCAAAACCTTACTTTTAAATATCTTAAGCTAAATAATTATTATTTTGGTAATCCTTATGATAATTATGATTAGTATTATATATTAATAATTATTTATAATAAAAAAATAATTTATAGATAAGATTATTATAAATACTCTCTAACCTTTTCTTTTATTTATTTTTATACTAGCATTAACCTTCAATTTGGTGTGACTGTTAAAAAACTAACCTTGATCTATTCACAAGTCAAAGTCAACATACCCAGTATATAAGGCTCCTCACTTTACGAAGATCTGGGGAGAGTCATCGATGACCGTAGCTTTCCCCTTGTATTTTTTACAAGGAGGTTGTTTTCATGATTCGAACATGTGACGTTCTGGTCACAAAGGAGCAAGTTTTATCAGTTATTCCAAGGCTCTTCTTTTGTAATCTATTCACAAGTGTAATGGGTAAATAATTTTTTATAAATTTTTTCGAATCTATTTAATTGAAAAACTTGAAAAATATAAATTATAAATACAAAAGGATTAAAATGTACTTGACTCAAATTATGACATAAAATTTTCTTCTCGAAGTGTCAACTAAAAACTTTCTATATGTCTAACCTTTAATGTTATTCAAAGAACCAAAAAAAAAACTCAATATTTGAGAGGAAAAGGCAAAGTGATGGGTCCCTTATATCTTCATCTTATTAAAAAATGATAGAAGAGTTTCTTTCTTACTAAAATTAAACTTGTTAATTGTAATTAAAATCTAACTTTAATTATAATAACGATTTAATTTTAATAAAATCAAATATCTCATATTTAATTCCTAAAGTTTCTTAAATTTCACAATTATGCCCAACTTGATTTTTTCTTTTGAACTACTCTTTTTATACATGACCTATTAGGTTTTAAATATGTTAACAATGATTATAAATTTTAACTATAATTCATAATTAAAATTTGTTAAATTAAACCTCATTTTAATTTATTTTTAATTTTTTGGTTAAATAATTTATAATCATAAATCAAAATTGATGTCTAAAACTATATCATGACTATTCAAATATTAGGAATATCAAAGTGGTTTGACTCAATTTAATTATTTATGGTTATGATCTATAGTTTAATCATTTCATTTTCTAATATTTCAATTAGACTTATACCATAAATTTAATTTCTAATCTATTAAATCCAATGATATTCGTTCTTGTTAATTGATAATTGATTTATAATTGATATTCGAAAATACATTTTCAAATCTCAATTTACTATGGCTAGAGTATTCCTTAAATAACTACTAATTAAGAATAATATACTATTCTTTCTAATTACTTTATAGTAACAATCTTTTATTGACTTATTACTATTGATTAAGCTTCTCTAAATAAAATAAAAATCACATTAATTCCTACATGAAATACTTTATTAATCTCAAGTTTAAAAAGCAATTATACAACTATCATAATAAGGAAATTCATAAATACATGAATAATATTTCATTTGGAATCCTTATAATTGTGTTAGTTTAATGAAACTAGTATCTAGTAAGCACTCACATATTTATTTAAAATCTCCATACTTTAATTTTATAAGATTAATTACCTTTTTATAAGAAAATAATATAATATATGCTAGTTTTACTATTTCATCAATCTCTCGTCTTGATGGAACTATAAGTAGGAAAATTTTGAAAATGATACATATATACAAATTGATTCTTATAATTATGATTTTATCCTAATTTCAATTACATGGTAATTTATTTTAGAGATTTTACCTTTAGTATTAAAATATAGAATGTAATTAACAGAAATATGTAAAAATAGAAAGTGCCTTTAAATATATAAAGATAAAAGAACCTTTAAGTAATTATGTCACAAAATCTACACCCAACTGATTGGTTATAAGGCATACGCTAACAATGACATAAGACATTGCTTATATCACAGAATATTTTAATAAAGGTAGCCAGCATGTCCACATATAATTTTTGCTAAGATTAAAATTATAATTTTGTGCGCACTTCCTCATTAATCTAAGTTTGGAAATGAGAAACAAAAGAGATATGCATCAGTAAACTAAAAAATGGAAGATGCCAAAGTTGCGCTAATCTAAGAGCAAGAATATAACTTAATCCCGAGCTCCTGTGAAAAGGGACAAGCCGAACAAAGCAAAGCCTACCTCCAAAGAATTACAGTAAAAGATGAGAAGAATAATTACACATATGAACCATTAAGTTTAAAACAAGCAAACAAATCAATCAAGGTTTATAACCATAGGATTAGAGGAAGAAGATTACAAATATGTAAATTTGGAAGGTAGACAAAATAGTCCATATGTTTAAAGCTAAAATTGATACTTTTAGATCATTTAATTGTTAGATTCAAAGTCTTATAATCAATCTAAGAAACAGTTCATTTATAATTTGGTGCAGAAGACAAAACCGCTAATTATGCAGAAGAAAGTTTATTTTCCTAATTTAAAAAGTAAAATCGAATATAAGAGAAATTAAATGATTTTCACATGCTCAATTTCTTTTTAGGATAACAAATTTTCAATTTTCTCTGTAATATTTAATACAATTTTAAGTATTAATAAAAAATTAAACTAATTTTAGAAATATTTTAAAAGGTCTGAAAAGAAGAAAAACTAATTACATATAATAAAGGTTTGAAATCCTTGTACAAACAAGCTAGTATTTTTTTTTAATAGATGATTGAATGTTTTCAACCATATATATTTTGGTGCTCTTTTTAAAGCAATAGTAAAAGTTTAAAGTTAAGATGTGCTCTGAGAAATAGAAGAGAGAGAAAGAAAATTAATATTTTTAAGGAGAAATATAAAACACTATCGAGTTAATGAATAATCATTCTCTTCTTATAGTTTGAAATATGTTAATTCGATGAAGAAAAAAATTAGGAGTGACAATTAATTCTTAATAATTTAGATAATTGTTTGGAGACCTAAAATTAAAGAGTTTCATAAAATAATTATATTGAGCGAAATATACTACTAAAAGCCCAAAAGAGGCTGTAAAATTGTGATGCACAATTGCATAATTTGGTTAGGGTGACAAACTCTTCACAGTAATTATTGGAAATGAAGGAAAGGAAGATGAAGCTACGTACTAATATTTCTACTCCCTCTGGGAACAAGACAACGCAAGTAGCGGAGATTATTACGTCCCCTGAGCATAGAACAATGGTGCTCGAAGGTGATAGAACAATGGTTGCAACCAGTCGGAGCACAAAACAAACATATGCAAATATTGGCAAAACTTTATAGCAGCAAACAATTTGATTTCAACAAGTTGGGTTGTTGACTGAATAAGTTGACACACACATTTTTCAGGGAAAGACAACTCTTGACAAATTCAATGCAGGTAATAAGGAGAATCTAGATCATAGAGTGGATGATTTCACCTTCCAATATTTGGAGCATTGTTCGAGAGATTGGGTCAACATGTTGTCTCCACTCGTAACTATTGGGCTAACTGATAATTAGGGGCCAGGGGATATCGAACAAATAGAGGACAGTGATACCCCACTAGCAGTAGACCATATCCCAGATATTCTTAGAGATTTTTACATGCAATCCAAATCTGTAAAAAGAAAATCTGCTAAGAAGAGAAAGCAAAATCTCAAATACAAGTAATTGTAAATGAGCCTTCCCATGAAGATGAAAGTTCAATAGTGCCTATAATTGTATCTTGTTGTTGTTGTCTAGTATGCAGATAGTCATACTATCTTCTTTAGGTAGGTTTGGTTCTTTAGTCATATTGTCGTACAATAGTAGGCTTAAAATCTTGAATTCGTTGTAACGTTGTTTTAGTAAAAACTATAATTGAAATTCATTTTTATTTTTTAAAAAAATTGTGATGCACAAGAAATTTTTACTTATAAAAATTGATATTAGTTTTTAAAGTATATTTTTTAGTATTGTGAGACTAGAATTAATTTGCAACCTCTTTGATTCTTTGATATGATTTTTTACACAATTCATCACAATATGTTTCTTGTTTAATTAACTAATTATGCTTAAAGTGATGGCTTCGTCTATGTTATGTATTTTTAAAAAAATGTATCTAAACAAAACATCTAGGGTAGATAATAAGTTAGTAGTGGTATGTTTTAGTTTATGGTCTTTGGTTTATAACTTAATCACTAGTTATGGTCAGCAAGAGAATATAAATTTAGTAGTGAATAATTTTATAATCTATCTTTACATACGTACTATTGAAAACAATACATCTATTAATTAGAGATAGATTACGTGTTATAGGACTTTACTTAGACTAATTTGTTGTAATTGTTATATCTACGTATGTATGCTGACTTTAGCGATTCAGTAAAATTGATTAGTACGAGATTTGAGAGGTGTAAACTTAAAATTTAACAATTTATAACTCTTAATATTTGAGTTTCATAGTTTTCACGTAATACAAATTGGTCTTTTAATTAGCATTTAAGTTGAAAATGAGGCAACTTTTCATAGATATTCAATTCTCCCCTGTTCTTGGATTATGGAACATCCGGCCAATGCGATTCAGGAGGATGATGCGGTGAATTTGCTTCTAAATTCACAAACCAACACGTTAAATCAAGAAATAATAATCTAATAAGCTTACCGCAATTTTCGAAGAAAGGCAATGTAAATTTAAGGAGGAAAAGTCAGCTGCTTTGTGGTAAAAGAGACTTGTGGATAATATATTTAAATTTTATTCTAATAAAAATTTTATAAGCCCTAAATAATTATGATAGTATTTATATTCCATTTAATAAAAATTTTTAACACAATTTAAATTTAAGTCCTTTATCTTTTGATATCAAAAGATAAAAATGTTTAACACAATTTAAATTTAAGTCAAACTTTGTTTTACTTTAATGCATCAATTAAGTTAGTAGATTTAGTTTATAATTTGGGAAGCAAAAAATGAGAACAAAAATTATAATTGTTTTATGATTATAAACATAGACATTAAAACAACTTGTCATTATACACAAATCATTTTATTAAAAGGAGTTATTGGCTCAATATTAATACAAAAACAAAGGTTGTAAAAGTATAGAATTCAACGTTTTACCAATTTTCTAAACTTTTTGTATATATCTCAAAAATTACCTTTTAGATTATAACTAAAATGTATTATAACTAAGATAAGATGTTAATTCTCTCCTAATAATATTATATAATACGCTTAATTTCATGAAAAGGGATAATAGCTTAGTGACTAAAGCTCTTCCACATGTAGAAGATAAGGTCGTAATTACCATTCTAAAGGAATGAAATTAATATCATTTTACATTCTTCATTTCGTTAATGTATTTTATGCAATTGGAATTGCAGTTATGATATTTGAAATTTTATTTAATGAAAATAAATAGTTCAAGTTT
>JANZLD010000006.1:56306337-56325632 GCA_026413575.1 Erythroxylum carthagenense
CCTTATATAGGTAAGAGTCTTGCCCCAAATGTTGTCCCCAACCAATATGGGACAACAAAGGAGCCAAACCCAACAGTACCAAGTTGCTTTCATTAGTTCCTTGTTTTTATTGAATATTAATGAAAAGCTTGGACATGAAAGTAAGAAAAAATGGAAAAGGACAGCATAATGAGAATAAGATATAAAACGGAGTACATGCATGCATCATGCACATTGTAACAATTGCATAATTTCATTATAAATAGCTGTACACCTATTGCTACGTGGTTAAAGTTGGTATATAATGGAATACATATATATCTATATTATATTGTCAAGTATTAGAGATATAGACTAGTTACAAATTGGTAAGAATGCCTACTTATTAGTATTCATATGGAAGAGATAACTAATTACAAACTATATATATCCCTCTGTACGTGTGTTTAGGCTTACAAATTTACCAAAAGCAAAGATAAATATAAAGCCATTAATTAAATGATTAATGGTCAAAAAATAATAATTCTTAGTTTAAAATTCACTCCTCATTATCTTTACAATTTCTTAATTAAATTCTTTTACCTTGACTATTTTATCCAATCTGAACATTTTCTAAAAGGAATCAATCAATTCCTTAAATTAATTTCATAGAATTCATCAAGAATATAACTCTTTGTGTGCTTTTATTATTATATTTTTCTATTCTAGTCCTCTTTTATGATTTTCAATTGAAGCCTTTCTATTATTAAAGAAATGAAGATAAAATCAAATGATTCAAATTAAGATATAGATAACATTCTTTTATATATTTAAATGTTTAAAGGATTTCTCGTATTTTAAAAGATATATGGAATTCAATTAAACACTAAAGTATAGTGAAAGATAAAATATGATATGTTTAGGACCCAAATATTTGATTGGTTCAATATTGTTGTTGTGGTTATTATGATATTTGTATTTAACATTTAATAATCACAACAATTTCATCTTTTCCTTCTAATTGTTTCTTCATGATATTTACTAGGTGCATGCATTTGTTGTGACTTGTGCACTGTAATATTCTTGATAGTCTTTGAAGAAGTAACTTATTGATACCGTAACATTCTACTAAATCTAAAAACTGTTTTCAAAGTTTAGGCTCTTACCTGGTTTCTACATGCACTTGTAAATTTAATCGTAGAAGATTTATGAAGTGAGGATAGTGGACTAAAGTTTCTTATACACATGTATAAAAGAAACTTTACATAATCATAGAGGTGAAGAGCCCTTGAAATAGTCGAATATAAGACCATTGTAAAGATTCATCCGATTATTAATAGAGCAGCATTCCTACCACAAACATTGCCTTCAGTTAGTTTAAAGCATATGTAGTTTATACATACAGTGCTTTAAATTGGATATATAGCTTATAGTTACTTGTTTTTGGAGTTTAGCAAGATCTTTTTTATTTGTAACTTTTTATTTGGTTTTGTTTGCTAGATGATCATGGACTTGGTGTCCTGCATAACTATGATCTGATAAGAAAATGCAACCTTTTATTATACGTACTCTAAAAAAAGCTCTTGGCAGATACTTTTGGTGGAATAATAATAGTAAGCAACATTAAATATCCATTAGTTATGTTATTAAACATGCATATAAAGTACATAACTTTATGCTCACAAGTTGTTGGGTACTTTTCATAAGTCTCCAATAAATACATCCAAGTAATGGAGCCATACTTTAAAAGAAGAGGAACGTGCCAACTAATTCTTTATCATTTGTCATAAAGTGTAAAATAATAATAGTCATTTTGGAAACAACAATTAAATATTCTTTATTAGTTAGTTGCCTCTGTCTCTATTTTTTATGGTGCTAACTAACTTTTCTTGTATACATGTTTTAATTTTTGCAATCAAATCTGTGCCTTGAAATTGAGAAACCGTTTATGTAAGAAATCCTAGCTACGAAATAATTAGATGTAGCTTTTCCCTTAACATTATTAGGTGAACTAGTACAGTTTCACGTGGCATGTACATCAGCTCCATATGACATCTATGTTTGAATCTTTTCGAGTTCCATTTAGGTAGTTTTTTTCTTAATATAATTTGTTATTTCTATGAACCAAGAGCAATTTATAAGAGATGTAGATGGAACTGTAATGACAGAGGCGATTGGCAACAACCGTGCTCAAGTGACGTGGACAGGCTTAGATTAGAGATTATGTCATCTGAACAAGAATTGTCTAACAAACAATTAGAGGTGAGGGACTGAAAATATCATCATTCCGATGCAATTTTTTTGCTAATCTACCCCATAATTTCTTGGTATCTATTTGCTAATTCGTGCATGGCAATTTGAATTTGCAAATGAATAGTCTAGATACTCATTATATTCTAATACAATATAAAGTCACAATGTCCTTAACTCAAAAATATTGAGAAATATAAGAGAAATTATAATAAGGAAAAGACAAACAAGAAGAAAGCACTTAAAGCATCAACTTGAGATGATACAAGCAATTTGAAAGTGAGCATTTAAAAGAAGAGATAGCTCATATGTCATTCACCATTATGGACGATGAAGAGGTAACATCCAGCCCTAACTTGTGTGGTAGTGATATTGATTTGACTTATTATGAATTAGTTGAAAGTTTAAAAATTATAAGTAAAAAAGGAAGAAATTATCTTCCAAGCTCAACGAGTTCATCAAAAAGAGTTGGATGCATGTATAAATGAGAATAAAAATATGAAAAGTGAATTACATAGTATTAAAGCATCCAAAAAAGTGATTATTAATGACAATTATGAAATTGATGAATTAAGACATGAGAATGAAATATTGAAAAAGGAGGTAGATTCTCTTAAAGACTCTTTGTCTAAGTTTACTAAAGGGACTAAAAAATTAGAAAATATGCTAGGAGCTCAAAATCATTTCAATGATATGCATGAAATAGGAAATAACTATCAAAGTCAAGGCAATTCTAAAACCACATTTGTCAAGAAAAAACATTTGCATAAAGAAGAACCGTTGCCTAAAATGACAAATGAGCATGGAGCATCCACATTCAATCATATGCATGCACATTCCACATCCACTATGACTAATCCTAAATTCAACTTCACGCTTTTATATATGGCTTGTAACTTAGGCATAAAGTTCAATACTAGCAAGGGAAAAATGTACATAATTCTAAGGGAATAGTTGTTGATTGATCATGAGTAAAAATATTGAATGTTCAATTCTTGGAATGGTTTTGAAAATTATTCCTCTTTTCTTATAACTGTCTATTATTAGGAAATATGGTTAAAAAGGGAAATGTTTTGATTTTGATTTTTAGTTTTACCTAAGGATGATCAAAGGCTAATTGTGGGGACACTTGATAATTGCTTGATTGATTATGTATTTATTCCCTTATGCTTATTGATTAATTTATATTGCGCTCAAAATACTTACTTTGATTCATATTTCGCTTTAGGAACACATTGGAAGAATAAGAACCAAAATGAGCTAAATTCTCATCCCTAGTGTCGTTTTGTCGATGTTCAATCTTATTTACGTTTTTAGAGTAAGAAGGAGATGACTTGTGGTGAAGACAAGATAAAGAATGGAAGAATTGAAGTCATTCTAACTTACACAGTTGTGTATGAGAATGTGTAACTCACTGAAAGCATGTATGAACTTGAAGACACTATTTCAACCACCCTTGTCACCTATATGGTCGTGTAGCCGACTTACACAATTGTGTATCTTATTCATGTAGTTCACTATGACAGTGTAACTATATGATTTCTATTAAATTAACATACACGATCACTTATATGCCCGTGTATAACTATGCAACCCTAATTTTGGATTATAAAAAGGTAATTAAGAGGTCAAAAAGGGTATACACATACTAGATATCCAAAAGTAAGTAAATTATCTTCCCTTTTGAGAGTTATGAGCAGCTATACTTTCTCTTTCCAACTCGAAGGGGATATCGAGGCTGGTGAACATATTTGGGCATTGACCAATCTTAGTGATGTTGTTTTTAATTCTCTTTTATAATTGAATTTTTTATTGTGTGTTCAAAGTTTTGAGCTTATGTATGAACAATTTAGATAGGCATATTAGATTATTCATGTATGGAATCTTTGCTAGAATCTAAATTGCAAACTATAATTGTTGTAAATCTGAATCATATTTGGTAAATTAATGGTCATGCATCATTAAGGATAACATAGTATAGGTTAAATGACTTGATGAGTTTATATAGTTTTTGCTTAAATTAACCTATTTTCCTATTCTACAATGAGACTATCACATTAAATTTGGACAACATATTGTAAGTTATCTAATAGTTGGACCTAATTAAAGAGCTTGTTTTAAGTAGGTATAACATAAGCTTGTTATTAGTCTATGGTTAATAGGTTCAAAGACAGGTACAAGAACAACATGACAATTGATTATACGCATTCATGTGAAGGATGAGATTGAACTATGAACTCAATTCAAAACCTATTGATTAACCTTTGCAATTTTGCATTGTTTGATTTAATTTGTCTTCCATAGTTTAGTTTCACTTTTTTTATGTCAATTAAATTCAACCAACAACCACCCCCCAATTGTATACATTGTATTCATTAGAAAAGCTAATCATACACTTTGTGGGTACGATCCTTTCTCACCACTATGACAATTTAGTTATGTAGAGTTAGATATTATTTATTGTTACGTCAGCCAGTAGAAATGTAAGGAAGAGGGTGATAGCAAGCCACAACTGAAAGTAGCATAAAGAAGAGTACACACTAAGAACCTTCATAAGAGATAATCATGTGGATAACTTCCTTCAAGAGAAGATCGATGGAGGAAAACATAGATTATCTAGACAGAACCTTGTCATTTGTAACTATAATTTATATAATCTTAAGTTCCTGATATTAAAAATAAAAAAACTTATCCTATTAAAATTTTATAAATATTTTGATCTATAAAGACTTTCATATAATAACTTTAAAACATTACAGATTTGACGAATAATTGGGAACAATGCTAATATTATTCCAATTAAATATGAAATTATTCTTTGAAGAAAGAATGAAGAAGAATAGTAAAAAAGTGAGAAGATAAATATAAGCATTCAGAAAAAATGTACTCAATGTCTCTAGGAGTTATAATATAAAAAGTTAATATATTTACTTTTCAATGGAAAAAAATGGTATAATTATAATATAATACTTAAGCTAGAGAAGAAGTGAGAGTCATACTTTGTAACATACTATAATATGACAATTTATCTATTATCTAGCGAATATCAACACATTTTGTTTAAAAAATAAATTCAATATAATTCCTTAACTTTGACTAAAAATTTAATTAATTTCATAACGTAAGACTGAATTTAAAAAGTATAATTACACTTATCCCTTAATTCCTGATTTACAAATATAACTCGATTTAATTTTATTTATTATATATGCATCCTGAAAATTGAAAAAATAAATTTGATGAACATATAAATGAAAAAATGTTTTAATGAATTTTCTAATATAGTTCTAAGGCATAAGAGGTATATCTAATAATAATTAACAAATTAATGATTTATTTAACATTTTATTAAATGTCTTAAGTACACTTTGATCAAATTCGTGGACTTTCTTACGCTTTATTTCTTTAATTTAACAATATTGTAGGGTTATAAAGAGGCAGAAGTATGTGGCCAAAAGCAAGGTACAATTATTATGCACACTAACTTCTACTAGTTTAATTAACTACTAGCAATAATACGAGCAGTCTAGTTTTTGTATAGTATCTTCTCTTTTATGTAAGTCAAACGTAGCATAATCCAGAGTTAGGATGACGTGTCTGGTTTGGGCCTTGACACTCAATATAATGCAGATATATTTTGGATTTCCTTTTCTGACCCAAATTGCGCACATTTGGTACATAAATACCCTTAACTAGACCAGCTTTAAACCCTATTGAAATTCTTGACATAAGTAATATCAATTAGAAAATGCAATTTCTTATTATCTTATCCCTAAATGAAATTTTTTACGATTTTACCACCGACAAGTCACCTATAATTTCATATTAATCTTTTTTCTAATCATTTCTTGTTCTTTTATATTAATGTTGTAGGATTAGGACCTTTTTATAATCCTTCATCTTGATAGCATTGTCAAGACTCTTAACCTCATATCAAACTTTGTTAATAATCTCATTTTCCAGCCACTATATTTGGCACTTGTATTTTTTTAGGCTTGAAAAATAGTTATTTCAAACATAAAATAGCTATAACTCTTCGCTTCATTTAAACTTGGAGAGGAATGTTACTACTATCTGATTTATTTACTAGGTTAAAAATGAACAGCATGTATATTTCTATGAAATATTCTAATAATATTAAAAGGTGTATTTAATAAATATCTACCACATTTTTCATTTTTCATTTGCAATAGAATCTTAAACCTGATCATATACTTCATGATTAAGTCTTAAATTATTTTAAATCAAATCCCGAACATTTTTTTAATAATCCCATAAGTCAAGTAATGAATTGCAATGTTATAAAATAGTTAAGACTTAAATGTGAAAAGTGAAAAAAAGAAGAGAGAGTTTCAAGTACAAAGATTCGAAAAAGATTATGCTTGTCTAGAATTTCTTGGTAACAGTATCTTCCCAAATATAAACTCCAGACGAAAAGGTTGGGATCAGGGTGCTCTCCCACTTAAATCATATTTGTTAGTTGGCTTATTCTGAAAATCTATATGGCTATTCCAAAACCCGGATTATGCCTTCCTGTAGCTTTTACCCATACTTGGGCTTAATAAGCAGACTTGATTGAAACTAGTTAAAAAAAATTTTATTGATTGAGACCAAACCGATATTGGTGAATTTAAGAGAATTGTATCTTTACTTGATCCGAGATATACGCCTTATATTAAATGAAGGTGGTCCATGTGAAAACTGCAAAACAACGAATAGATTAATTTAAAGTCAAAAACTGGCATGGTGAACTGATAGATGGCAATGTGCTTGTTGAACAAATGCGATTCAGCGAAATGTCTTTGTCTACTGTGTCAGCTGTATCTACATGACCCTGAAAGCTCCGTCACAACCAGTTAAGTGAATCACGATCACCGCTTTCTCTCATATGGCTCGAACTACGAGGTGCAACTTGGAAGATTTCGTTTAAGAGTCAACACCGCAACCAAAACCTCTCAATTTCACCTCATAAACCTACTGTAATGCCTTCTTCTTCAATCATTATCTACTCGAGTGCTTTATCATTTGAAATTACTCTAATTCTTTTCTTGGAATTTTTATTCCATATGCAAGACAAAAGGTTTGTTTTTTTGAGAGCCTTTGTTCTCGATGCATTCAGATTTAGAACTTTATGTTGCTTGACAGTTGCGTACTACTTTTACATATTCCTCACAACTTTAATAGAAACTAATTAACCTGTACCATGATGTGACTCCCAATGATTACTTCTAATTTTGTAATGATAATTATATTAAATAATAAGGACCTCTAAAATTCAAAATACTTATGGACACTCAGAAAATAATAAATTTTTAAGAGTTTTAGTATTACCAAAACATATTGTTGCATGCATTTTTATTAACTTTCTCATTTGTAAAAGTCATCTTATTCACATCAGAATTTAAATAAATCTTCTTAATTTTTGAAGGGAGGGTCCACTGTCCACTCCTTATCGTTGCTATTTTGTAAACAAAGGGGCTTCAGATGAACCCTTTAGTTCAAAAAGATTTTCTAGCTCACCATTTCCTATTTTAGTTCTTATTTCCACAATTTTATATACAAAAGAATAAAAAATAAAATTATAATTATTACTTTTTGGCTATTATTTTTAATTTTCACTCTAATCTGTTTAAGGCGTTAAATTCAAAGATGAAACGTATTAACAATATAATAGTTTTTTTAAATTTTAGCATTAGAAAGGAGTGGTTGTGGTTTGATTTTGTAAAGGTGTCCTTAAGAGTAATGGAGATTGGACTAGCAATAGCAACAATGGAATGAGGAATGAAAATGTGAAGAAATCAACTTAAAAATCTGTTCAATATTAGGCCTCGTCCCGACTACTCTATTGTCATCAGATCCTGCCCAAGGTATCGCTGAGGCCATACATATTCACATGTTATTCTTTTTATTTTATTATTTCTTTTGAAAATTAAAAAATTTGTTACATCAGGATAAATTTATTTTAAAATAGTTATATTTCTTTTTTGAAGTTAAAATATTTTTTTAACTGACTATTATTGCATTGAGTCTAATTTAGTTTTAATATGTTGTTCAATTAATAATTATAAATTGTTTTTGGTAAAAAAAGAATTAATTATTCCTAATTGGTAATTAGTTATTTAGGAGAAATTGGAGATTAACTCTCGAAAGAAAGTAAATGCGGGAAAACTAATAACCAGTTCCTAGGCTAACTTAATATATAGTTTGAAAAATAGATAAAGATATGCAACTTCCTTAATGTTTAAGATATCCCTGGCATAAGACAATTTTTATATACACTAAGCATCCTCTCGTTCCTCTTATCAAGTGACATAATAATAACCCTTCGAAATGAATTCTTAACACGTTGGCTTTAGTTGGAAAATTGTAGAATCATCTCATCATCTGTGATATTGGCACATCGTACGCATTGTGTTGCCAACTCCAAGTTTTTTTGCAAAATATATATATGATATGAGGAGCATTTAGAATTTTAACAATTAATGTCAAACGTATAATTCTTAATTATATTTTCCTTTTCCAGCTGAAATGAACCAACAGGACAGGAACGGATGATTATATAATGATATCTAAAATGCCTTACGGTTATATATTATGAGCATATAATCTACGTGACAAATTGTCTAATCATTGAGAATTTTCGTTTGCATAGAAAGTCAATCAGTGTCATGTGGGAATCAGATGATGATGGACAAAGTTGTTGAAGGATTAGAAGGGAATATTTCAGAAAAGGAACAAGAAGCTTACAAAAGGCATTTGTGCAACTAGGGTTACAAATGAGACCAAACAAACAACCCTTTAAGGGTCTCAACATCAACGATCCATTCAGGTCAAAGGGTCCATTTGCCTCGTTAATATGCCCTTGACAATTATGTCCACCCACTTCTTTTTTCGTCCAAGAGAAGAGCTGTTTTCCCATACAGATCCATCGTCGTCAGTTGATTGCGAGGCTTTCTAGCTACATGAACGTGTCAAAATGTTAGCCTAAGGATTCAGATCCATTTTCTCCCAGTACTGTTCTATTTATTTTTACCCCCCGCTCATGGTCCAAATACAAGGACAGACCACGACTGAATAGCTCTTTTTCCATGCTTATGGGGTTAACCAAAGTAAGAAACTTATACGAAATATGGCTATTGTGTAAGCTGCACTCAAGAAAAGCAAAAGGAGAACTAATAAATAGATGCTGTGTGAATGCAATCTAAATATTCCAGATTCTATTGATTTAGAACAATCTGCAAAGTTGATTGATTGCCTTTGGAATAAAGAGAACATCTCATCTAGACCTCCTTCTTTGTAAAAGAGGTGTAATGGAGAACAGCCATGTATTTAGTTATCCCTGTCTTTCAATCATTCTTCTGAATGATGGGAAATCAATAATTAGTTCAGTTTGATTATTTACGCAAAGAAAAAGAATAATATCCAAGCCAACAAGCCCTTATTAGATGCCACATCTCTCCGACCAAAAATAAACATTCAATTTAAAGATAAGATCATAAGTTGGGTTGTACTATTGTTTTTCAAAAACTATAATTCAAATTTAGTCCTATGAAGATTTTTGCATACGTATGCTTCACTTTCCTACGCGCTGTACTTCAGGAATTGTTACCTTTAAAGGGGTAATTATAAGGTAACAAACGCCCATTTTCCATAAACTTTCGTTCCCCTCCCCGCATGAAATGTGAACCCACAAGAATGATGCGCAGACAAACTCTCTCAATGAATTCGTTACTGTATTTGATAACATTGGTTAGAAGTCCGAAATTGTCCGAGTCCTTACAATTTGAGAATTCCAAGTCTATCCAATTTTTAGTGCGTTATCAGTGATATAAAGATCTTTTTTTTAAAAAAAAAATTCTTGAAAGAAATTACTGTTTAAATTATTATTCTATAAGTTTGAATTTTGATATGGAAATTAATGTGCTTTCATAGTTGAAAAGCGAGTTTGATATTATAACTAAAGTAATGGTGAAGCCAAATTCAATTTCCCACTCCTTCACATCTAAGAAAAATATAAATATCTACTCATCCCATGTTAATCTTTTACATCGTCCCCATTTGATCATCTCAATGGTTAGAAGTAATTAAGGCTTCGAAGTACATAAAAATTTGAAATCGTGCCGTAAAATTTTATCAATGCTTGAAAGCATAGAATATGAAGAACACTTCAAGTTAATGTTTAACGACAGAATATTTATTTTTAAAGAGTTATGAACGTTTTAGAAAGAGATATTTCACAACTTATTGTAGGAGACCAATAAAAATTGGTAAGTGAAATGAAGCTTTCTTTTGTTATGGTTTAATTGATGGTTTTCATATCATAGCTAAAAACAGTAGTTCCTGTTTATGTATATTATATCTCATATGCAATAATAATATAAACACGGTAATTGAATACAAATATATCTTCTACTTATTATTGATTATATGTTTTAAATACACCATGAAATTAATATGATTTTCTATTGAGTTTTATTATTGGTGAATTTCTTAATAGAAATCACCATTAGATCAAGAATTATATTTTTTTAAAAAGTCTGCTAAGCTGATTTGGACAATTTATTTTATTAATTAATATTGTTCATCTCTCAGTTATATCATCACATATTCTTATTTTTATAAAATATTTGCTCCTATCAATGTAGAATCTTAAATCTTCCACTATTTGAAACAAGTTATATGCATAAAAATATTATATTTAAATAAAAATATTTTAAAGTAATTTAACTTCAAATTAAATGCATAGTTATCATGTTTTCAAACCAAGTCATATGAATATTTATATAGTCAAAATTTGAACTAAAATTTTCATATATATACATTTAAAAATTTATTAGTGAAATCATTATATATTAAAAAGAATATAAAAAAGAATTGAGTTATATTTAAACTTAGGATTTGTAATTCATTATCTAAATTTTTAAGTTAAGGTTTTTTTCAATTATAAATGACTTCAATTAAACTTAGACCCAACAAAAAGATTTATTTATCCACCAGATGGAAAGAAAAAAAAAGAGAAATTATAAGATTTATTGCACTTTTACAAATAGAAAACTAAAATATATCTTATCCAGTTGCTAAGACGAGATTAAGTACTAATTTTAATAATGCAACATTACAATCACTTTTTTCTTATCATATAAAATTTTAAAGTAAATGTAATCATTTGTTAGCCATATAATTCAAATAAATTACTTAATAAAAGAGATCAGTTATTTGAAATGTAACAAAATTATTATATGATGCATAAAATTTCGCATCCCCTTAGCAAGTTGTATCATTTTGAACAGTTTCTTGAATGTTAAAATAATACTATATTATTTAGAAATTTGTGGCAGGTTAGTAAATTTTTAGTAATACAAGTTAAAGTTTGAATTAGGGTAAATTGTGTTTGAAAGTTTGAATATGTGAAAGTCCATAACCTTACTTTTAAATATCTTAAGCTAAATAATTATTATTTTGGTAATCCTTCTGATGATTATGATTAGTATTATATATTAATAATTATTTATAATAAAATAAAATAATTTATAGATAAGATTATTATAAACACTCTCTCTACCCTTTTCTTTTAATTATTTTATATCAATATTAACTTTCAATTTGATGTGATTGTTAAAAAACTAACCTTGATCTATTTATACGTCAAAGTCAACATACTCGGTGTATAAGGCTTCCTTCTTTGCAAGGATCTGGGAAGGTCATTGATGACCGTAGCTTTCCCCTTGTAAATATTTTTTATAAATAAGTTGTTTTCATGATTTGAATATATGATCTTTTGTTTACAAAGGAGCAACTTTTATTAATTACTCCAGGGATCTTCTTTTGTGATCTATTCACAAGTGTAATGGGTAAATAATTTTTTATAAATTTCTTTTCGAATCTATTTAATTGAATAACTTGAAAAATACAAATCATAAATACAAAAAGATTAAAATGTACTTGATTCAAATTATGACATAAAATTTTCTTCTCGAACTGTCAACTAAAAACTTTCCATATGTCTAACCTTTAATAGTATTCACATAATCAAAAAAATAGCTCAATATTTGAGAGGAAAAGGCAAAGTGATATGTCTCTTATATCTTCATCTTATTTATAGAGAATGATAGAAGAGTTTCTTTCTTATTAAAATTAAAGTTGTTAATTGTAATTGAAATCTAACTTTAATTATAATAACAATTTAATTTTAATAAAATTAAATAGCACATATTTAATTCCTAAAGTTTCTTAAATTTCACAATTATATCCAACTTGATTTTTTATTTTTAACTACTCTTTTATGTATGACCTATTAGGTTTTAAATATTTTAACAATGATTATAAATTTTAATTATAATTCATAATTAAAATTTGTTAATTAAACCTCATTTTAATTTATTTTTAATTCTTTGGTTAAATAATTTATAATCGCAGAACAAAAATAATGTCTAAAAATATATCATGACTATTCAAATAATAGGAATATCTAATTGGCTTGACTCAACCTAATTATGTATAGTTTAATCATTTCATTTTCTAATATTTCACTTAGAAATAGACCATATATTTAATGTCTAATATGTTAAATCTAATCATATTCATTCTTGCTAATTGATAATTAATTTATAATTAATATTTGAAAATACATTTCAAATCTCAACTTACTATGGCTAGAGTATTCCTTAAATAACTACTAATTAAGAATAATAGAATATTCTTTTTAATTACTTTATATTAACAAATCTTTTATTAAATTATTTAACTATCGCCTTATGATTTATTTTATATCAGCGTACTATTGATTAAGCTACTCTAAATAAAATAGGGCATATATAGTTTCAAATCATATTAACTCTTACATGAGATACTTTGTTAATCTCAAGTCTAAAAATCAATTGTACAACCATCATAATAAGGAAATTCATAAATACATGAATAATATTTCATTTGGAATCCTTATAATCATGTTAGCTTAGTGAAACTAGTCTATAATAAGCACTCACATGTTTGTTTAAATATCTCTATATCAATTACCTTTTTATAAGAAAGTAACTTAAGTGTTAGTTTTACTATTTCATTAATATCTCGTCTTGATGTAACTATAGCTAGGAAAAATTTAAAAATAATACATAAATACAAATTGAATCTTACAATTATGATTTTATCCTAAATTCAATTACATAGTAATTTATTTTAGAGATTTTACCTTCAGTATTAAAAATAGAATATAATAAACAGAAACATATAAAAATAGAAAGTGTCTTTAAATATATAAAGATAAAAAGTGTTTTTAAATAATTATGCCACAAAATCTACACCCAACTGATTGGTTATAGGGCATATACTAACAATGACACGAGAAATTGCTTATATCACTGAATATTTTAATAAAGATAGGCCGGCATGTCTACATATAATTTTTGCTAAGATTAAAATTATAATTTTGTGTGCACTTCCTCCTTATCTAAGTTTGGAAATGACAAACAAAAGAGATATAAGTCAGTAAATTAAAAAATGGAAGATGCCAAAGTTGTGCTACTATAAGAGCAAAAACATACCTTAATCTCGAGCTCTTGTGAAAAGGGACAAGCCGGATAAGGCAAAGCCTACCTCGAAAGAATTAGAGTAAAAGAAGAGAAGAAATAATTACACATATGAACCATTAAGTTTAAAACAAGCAAGTGAATCAATCAAGGTTTATAACCATGGGATTAGAGGAAGAAGATTATATGTAAATTTGGGAAGGTAGACAAAATAATCCATATATTTAAAACTCAAATCGATACTCTTAGATCATAAATTGTTAGGTTTAAAGTCTTATGATCAATCTAAGAAACAGTTCATTTATAATTTGATGCAAAAGAAAAACTACTAATTATGTAGACAAAAATTTATTTTCAGAATTTAAAAAGTAAAATATAATATAAGAGAAATTAAATGATTTTCACTTACTCGTTTTCTTTTTTGGATAACATAATTTCAATTGTCTCTGTAATATTTAATACAATTTTAAGTATTAATAAAAATTTAAACTAATTTTAGAAATATTTTAAAAGGTCTGAAGAGAAGAAAAACTAATTACATATAATAAAGGTTTGAAATCCCTGTACAAATGAGTTGGTATTTTTTTTAATAGACAATTGAATGATTTCAACCATATATATTTTGGTAGTCTTTTCAAAGCAACAGTCAGCAAGTTTAAAGTTAACATGTGCCTTGAGAAATAGAAGAGAGAGAAAGAAAATTAATATTTTTGAGAGAGGAATATAAAACACTATCGAGTTAATGAATAATCATTCTCTTCTTATAGTTTAAAATATGTTAATTCGATGAAGAATAAAATACAAGTGAAAATTAATTCTTAATTGTTAGATAATTATTTGGAAACCTAAAATTAAAGAGTTCCATAAAATAATATCTATTGAACGAAATATACTATTAAAAACCCAAAAGAGACCATGAAATTGTGATGTACAATCACAGAATTTGGTAAGGGTGACAAACTCTACACAATTAATTATTGGAAATGAAGGAAAGGATGATGAAGCTATTGATATTTCTACTCCCTTTGAGAACAAGACAGTGTAAGTGACAAAGATTATTAGCTTCCCTAAGCATAAAACAATGGTGCCCGAAGGTGATAGAACAATGGTCGCAACCAGTTGGAGCACAAAATAGACAGATGCAGATATTGGAAAAACTTTGCAGTAGCAATCAAATGGTTTCCAACTAATTGGGTTGAGGATTGAACAAGTTGACATACATATTTTTCCAAAAATGACAACTCTTGACAAATTTAGTGCAGAAAATGAGGAGAATCTAGACCATAGAGTGAATGATTTCACCTCTCAATATTTGGAGAATTGTCAAAAGGATTGGGTTAACATATTGTCTCCACTTGCAATTGTTGCGCTAACTGATAATTAAGGGACAAGGGACATCAAACCAACAGAGGATAGTGATACCCCACTAGCAGTAGACCATATCCCAGATATCCTTAACGATTTTTGTATGCAATCCAAATCTTTAAAAAGAAAATATGCTAAGAAGAGAAAGCAAAATATCAAATACCAGTGATGATAAATGAGCCTTCCCATGAAGATGAAAGTTCAATAGTGCTTATAATTGTATCTTGTTGTTGTTGTCTAGTATACAGATACTCATACTGTCTTCCTAAGGTAGGTTTGGTTCTTTAGTCATATTGTCATATTAAAACCTTGAACTCGTTGTAATGTCATTTTAATTTAACTATAATTTAAATTCATTTTTATTTTTTAAAAAAATTGTGATACATAAGAAATTTTTTCTTATAAAAAATTGATATTACTTTTTAAAGTATAGGTTTGAGTATTATGAAACTAGAATTAATTTGCAACCTCTTCGATTCTTTTATATGATTTTTTTTACACAATTCTTCACAATATGTTTCTTGTTTAATTAACTAATTATATTTAAAGTGATGGTTTCATCTATGTTATATATGTTAAAAAAAATTATCTGAATGAAACAAATATTTGTAAATCTCTAATTTTTAACGGATAGGGCAGATAATAAGTTAGTAGTGTTATGTTTTATTTTGTGGTCTTTGGTTTATAACTTAATCACTAGTTATGGTCAGCAAGAGAATATAAAATTATTAGTGAATATTTTTATAATCTATCTCTACATACCTACAATTGAAAATAATACTTCTATTAATTAGAGATAAGATTGTATATTATAGAACTTTCTCAGATCTAATATTAGTGAAACTTTTACTAATTTGTTGCAATTGTTATTTCTACATATATACGTTGAATTTAGTGATTTAGTAAAATTGATTAGTATGAGATTTGAGAGGTGTAAACTCAAAATTTAACAATTTATAACTCTTAATATTTGAGTTTCATAGCTTTCACATAAAACAAATTGGTCTTTTAATTAGCATTTTAGTTGAAAATGAGGCAACTTTTCATAGAAATTCAATTCTCCCCTGTTCTTGGATTATGGAACATCCGGCGATGATGCAGTGAATTTGCTTCTAACTTCCCAAACCAAGACGTTAAATCAAGAAATAATAATCTAATAAGCTTATTGCAGTTTTCGAAGAATGGCAATGTAAATTTAAGGAGGACAAGTCAGCTGCTTTGTGGCAGAAGAGACTTGTGGATAATAAATTTAAATTTTATTCTAATAAAAATTTTATAAATCCTAAATAATTATGATAGCATTTATATTCTATTTAATAAAAAAATTTAACACAATTTAAATTTAAGTCCTTTATCTTTTGATCTGTCAGTCTTCATCCTGTACCATTGTTCAAACTTTACTGTAATGCATCAGTTAGTAGATTTAGTTTATAATTTGGGAAGCTTAAAATAAGATCAAAAATTATAATTGTTTTATGCTTATAAACATAGACATTAAAACAAAATGTGTCATTATACACAAATCATTTTATTAAAAGGAGTTATTTGCTAATTAAGACTTAAAAATGCTCAATATTAATACAAAAACAAAGGTCGTAAAAGTATAAAAATCAAAGTTTTTCCAATTTTCTAAACTATTTGTATATCTCTCAAACTTCCAGTACTTTACCTTTTAGATTATAACTAAAATGTATTATAAAAGAGTTTTTAACATGAGTGGAAAAGTTATTAATTCTCTCCTAATAATATTATATACTTATAGGGAATATATAACGCTTAATTTCATGAAAAGGGATAATGGCTTAGTGACTAAAAGCTCTTCCACATGTAGAAGATAAGGTCGTGGTTACCAGTCTAAAGGAAAGGAATTAATATCATTTTACATTCTCGATTTAATGTATTTTATGCAATTGGAATTGCAGTTATGATATTTGAAATTTTATTTAATGAAAATAAATAGTTCAAGTTTATAATTTCGTATATTTTAAGAATTAAAAATTGTTTAAAATAATAAAACACATGAATCTCTTTTATAATTTAAGCAGTTGAAAATTATTTTCGAAACTAATTTTATTTTTTAATTTTTAGAAATAACTATAAATATACATTATCACACACATTCGCAAATTAAATGTTGATGAAACGATGATCTAACCAAATTACTAAACCGAGTGTGAACTAATATGAAAATAAGATAGGGAGGTTCAATTTTAGAATTTCAGTGACATACAAGTGGAAATATACTTCCAAAGTTTCAACAGAGCACAGTGGAAGAGGCTGCCCCGGCTTTAGCGTGTATTGACCTGGAAGAAAAAAGGAGAGTTGAGAAAGGAGCTGGGACTGGGAGGCAGAGGCAGAGGCTTCGTTGAAGTGTCATTTTCTTTCATATACTCTCGAGGTATGGTAGGCAACCTAGACCTCCATGTGTCTCTCTTCTCTCCACTTCAAATTATTTCAGAAAATTTTCCCTTCTTGCACCAGCATCTCATTTCATACAGCTTTCCGTCTGTCCTAGCGCTCTCTCTCTCTCTATGCATATATAACTACCAGAATGTCTTTTCTTTACTTGGAGCCTAGAAAGAGCTGAAAGAGCTGAGAAAGTCTTTCTTTTACAAGTTGATGAGAAGCTCTCTTTACACCAGACTATTATTCTCTCTTTTGTTTGCTTCCTTCCTCTTTTCTGTTTAGTCTTTCCTTTAATCAATTTATGGGCTATCTGAAAATCACAGAAGATACATCCATTTCTCCTCGGTATCTAGTCTTTTAATCTTCTAGTTAAATTTCTGTACAAGAAGAGCAAAGACTTGCTCAAAAAATCGCACTTACATATTTAAGTTCTTCACCTTGGAATTTGGATACGCTTTCGTTGAACAAGTTTTAGTGGCTAGGAAGATAGGGAGCTATACTCGAACCATTCTGGAAGAATAAAAATGTCCCAGAAAAGGGTTTTCGATGAACAATCTTTGAATCAGATTCCTGACCTTTCGCTGCACATAAGCCTTCCAAATAGTGCTCCTTCTTCAGTTTGCACCCGGGTAAATAACGATGGTGATTCATTTTCAACTCTCGACATTTGGCGTAGAGACCACTATGATCGCCTGAAATCGCACAGTGATAGTTCTTTAAGAGTGGGGTCTCAAGCAGACACTGAACTCTCTCTCGCAAATCCCACAAGTAGCACTGCCTTTGAGGTAGAGAGTCCCTTGAGAAGAAACTTCAGTTTTGGTGTCCGCGAAGAGGATCTTTCAAGGCAAAGATTGATTCTTTCTAAATATTCCAAAAGTGGCCGAGCAAGTCATCACATAAATCACGGGATTAGAGTTCTTGAACCCCCAGGCTTGAACCCCATAAAGGGAATTCCAGTTTATGGTAATTGGAGCAATTCCAGAGAGATAATGGATCCCAGATTTTGCTTCAACCAGATGCCATATCCGTCATCTTCCAATACATATGCTCCAGATCGTTCTTCCATTGATAACAAAACGGCGAATCCTTCACTGAGGTTCCATGGTATATCAATGGAGACACTAAGATCATCTCAGTATCATGATCAGCAGCACCAATTTGGCCTTGGTTTGGGCAGCGCAGAGATAGGAATGATTAGATCAAGAGTACTTATGCCAAAGCTACAAACAAGGAGGAACATGAGAGCCCCAAGGATGCGTTGGACTAGCTCTCTTCATGCTCGCTTCGTTCACGCTGTGGAGCTCCTTGGTGGCCATGAAAGTACGTCCCTATATTCTCCTTCTTGAAAGTGATTATCAAACTATTTTCGTGCTTCTTTTATTCTTGAAAATGATTATATGATTATACCCTTTTGCCTATTCTTTCTTTCTTTCTTTCTCTAATCTCTGATGGATATATGGCGTATTTGCGTTTCAGGAGCTACTCCAAAGTCAGTTCTAGAGCTCATGGATGTCAAAGATCTAACACTAGCGCATGTCAAAAGCCACCTACAGGTCTGGCTAGCCAAAAACTCCGAATTTTCTTTGCTCAATTATGTTCCATAGTTTTTTGAGAAACCGAAAGAAGCACCGTTTAGTGAATATATTTCTCTGGCCTGTGAGTGATACGGTGAAGACTTTGGCCATCTTACTGGCACGAGAACCGATGAGGATGGGTGAATGAATGAACAGTTACGTCTGCTAGTTCTGAGTACAGGACAATTTCTACTTTTTGATAGAGAGAGAGAGAGAG
>JANZLD010000006.1:56413770-56434395 GCA_026413575.1 Erythroxylum carthagenense
AATGGCAATTTAAGGGAACAAATATAGCTCAAATGTCATAAAGGTAATATCACAAGATCATGCAAAACAATTTGTTGCATCTCACTTAATCAAATACTCGCTCCAAGTAATAGTTCATTACTCACTATCTCTACCACGCTTAACTCAAAGATTCAATCAAACTTAATCACAATAGATATTCATCAGCATCTTTAAATTGATCGGGACTCACTGGAGTGCAAATAAATATTAAAAAAGAACAAATTAGGATCATCCCCCTATAGTCCCCTTTGTCTCAAAGTAGTGCTTGGTGACAAATTTATTAATCAATATTATTTTTCCCCAGTAACGCACGCCTCAAAGGGGTACCTCATTAGGTATTTCCCCAGTAGCTTGCATCTCAAAGGGGTACTAAAGACCAATAACACCCTCAGTTGTTTCGAGTTATTAAACGACCCAAAAAAGGACTTAGCTGTCCTAATTGCTAGTTTCTCTGTACATAAGCTACTTAAGGAGCACAAATGCCGTGTCATTCATGTCGGCTAGAATTGGTATACCAAAGATATGTGATTTTGCAAAAATTGTAACAGCCCAAAAGGGGAAATTCCTCCCAATACTAGCGACTCCATCCATTCAAGAACTTAAGGGAAGATGGTGCCATCCCACCAACTTCAGCCAGTATTGGTGTTCACACAGGTCACCATTTTTTTTAATATTTAAAAGCGAGCCAAGCAAGCAATTCTCCAGTAACATAATAGAAATAACAACAGGATCCCTAATGAAGGTAAATTAGTTAGTCCCTTTCGACTTAAAGAGCAAACTAAAAGAATTTAGATAGAAGGTCAATTTATCCTGGAGCTAAGCCTAGTTATGAACAGGCTTCCACCATTACTAAAGAGTTAGTAATTGAAAAAGGTGAGTTCATTAGGAAAACACAATAACAAACCACCCTAATGTTCTAAAAGAACTAAACAACCAAACAAAACAGAACAAAGACATAAGTAGTTACAAAACAAACACAGTAGCAAAATAACTTAACTCCCCTATGCTAGAACGAAACATTGTTCCCAACGAAAAGAGTAGCGGGAAAAAGTCACTCATGGAGAAGATGAGGGGTTGCAGATGGTGGGTTACCAAGAGAGGAGGACCATTGATGCCACAAGTTGAAGGCGGTTTTCATATTTTGAATGAGACCATTATGAGATTCAACCACTTACTGCAGAGTGGTCTGATTAGCACGAAGAGCGGAAAGAGTTTCTTCAAAATGATGGAGATAGTGACCTTGATCAGTTTCTAAGGCACAGAGAGCAGCTTGTTTAGTTTGGATAGAGGTGAGCGTAGGGTGAAGAGAGCTAAGATCAAAGTGGGAAGAAGCGGGTTGGAATGAGGAGGATGGAATTGACGTAGATTGGGTAGGAGGAGAGGGGTAAGAATCTAATGGATCTGGAGTGGTGTGATCAAGTAAAGACATCCAATCAATATTGGATGAGTCACTAAGAGTGGTTCGGGCTGGACTTGGTAAACGAAATTTGACATTATTAGGATAGACCCAACAATGGTGTCCCCTAACCGATTTACACATATGCATAGCTTCTAGAGCTGGGTAATCACATTAGTCTGAGCCTTACACAAGAAAATCCGTATTGGCAAAGGGGTCAAAGCCGAAAGCTAACGCAATGGGGGTAATTAAGCCACCTATAGAAATTTCCCTGGTAGGTTGAATAGCGACACGTAGGAATTGAGTGGCCAGGAAAGAACCGGCATCAACTGGTTCACTATGGTACATAGCATATAAAAAATACAATTCAGGGGAGTGAACAACGTTTGTGTTACCTGCTCTAGTGAAAATCCCACTGGATAATGTACGATGAGCATAGTGAAAGCAAGGATTTTTTATGCATGTGGCCTTAGAAGAGTTAAGGTTATAGGACGGGCTACCAAAAATGAAATCGGTCAAAGCTAGGGGGAACCTTACGATGAATGATGTCTAAGCCGGTAGGCATGGAGTAAATGGTGTTAAATTCATCCAAGGTTAAAGTGTGTCGACTGCCGAAAAGTAATTTTGTCTGGCTAGAAGTTACACAGTCCACGTGAACATACACAGTCAGACTGTATGAGTCACAAAACCTTTTTTTTTACTTGACAAACTTGAAAGAAATAAAGCAAATGTGAAAGAAATAACTTAAACAAATGCGTAAAAACAAGGCTCATTAAATGGTATGAGCAAACCATGAAATGATGTCAATTTCATTGTGGTTCGGAAAATGCCAAAGTTATTGTGGCACCTAATGGATGTCCTGCAAAATAGGGCTTTAGGCACTGTCCATTGACCTTGAAGGCTCCGGAAACTTCACTCCAAACCTTGACAGTGCCATGTGGAAACACTTGTAGAACTTGAAATGGACCAGACCATCTAGACTTGAGTTTACTTGGAAAAAGATGAAGACGAGGGTTAAATAACAAAACTAAATCACTTTCTTCAAACCACTTCTTGGTAATATGATTGTCATGCCATAACTTGGTCTTTTCTTTGTACAAGCAAGAACTCTCATAAGCTTCCAATCTTAAAATATCCAACTCATTCAGTTGTATTGCCCTCTTTTCGCTAGCAGAATTCATTTCAAAGATTAAAGTTTTGACAGCCCAATAGGCTTTGTGTTCTAACTCCACTGGTAAGTGACATGATTTGCCGAACGCAATCCTATATGGCGTGGTACCCAAAGTTGTTTTAAAAGCTGTACGATAGGCCCAAATAGCATTGTCAAGTTTTAAAGACCAGTCCTTCCTTGACTTATCAACTGTCTTGCTAAAATACCCTTGATTTCTCGATTAGAAACTTCAACCTACCCACTTGTTTAAGGGTGATAAGGCGTAGCAATCCTATGAAAGACGCCATATTTCCACAAAAGATTCTTAAGGAGCTTATTACAAAAGTGAGTACCATTGTCACTCAAAAGGGCTCTTGGAAGTCTAAAATGAGTGAATATATGTTTCTTCAAAAACTTGATTACCACCTTAGCATCATTCATGGAAGTCACAAATGCTTCTACCCATTTCGAAACATAATCCATTTCTACTAAAATGTAGAGATTGTTATGGGATTTAGGAAACGGACCTATAAAATCAATTCCCCAAACATCAAACAATTCAACCTCCAATATTCCAGTTTGCGGCATCTCAGCTCTCTTTGATATGTTTCCCAATCGTTGGCAATTATCACATGTAGCCACATAGTGCCTTACATCGTGGAACAAATTAGGCTAAAAGAAACCTACTTGGAGAACCTTGACGGCTGTTGTATCTGGACAAAATGACCACTATAAACTATCGAATGGTAGTAATGAAGAACACTCTGGACTTCATCTTCAGGTAAGCATCGTCGAAAAATACCATCGCCGCAATATTTATACAGTAATGGCTGTTCCCATACATAGTATTTAGCATCAGAGATGAGTTTCTTCTTCTATTGATAAGTAATTTTTTGGTGGGAACACTCCACAAATGATGTAGTTAACCAAGTTGACATACCATGATGATGCAAGAGATGATATAGCTAATAGTTGTTCTCCCAGAATGGAATCATCAATGGGACATTCTTCACTGGGAACAGTAATCCGGGAAAGGTGATTGGTCACTACATTCTCAATACCAGATTTATCCTTGATTTCTAGATCAAATTCTTACAGTAATAAGACCAATAGGATAAGATGTGGCTTGGAGTCCTTCTTCTTCAACAGATGTTGTATAACTGCGTGATCTATAAAAACAACAACTTTAGAATTAATTAGGTAAGACCTAAACTTCTCAAGAGCAAAAATAACAGCTAAAAATTCTTTTTCTGTGGTGGCGTAGCTGATCTGAGTCTCATCTAACATACAACTAGCGTAGTAGATGGCTTAAGGCTTGTTGTCCTTTCTTTGTCCCAAAACAGCTCCCAAAGTATGATCACTTGCATCGCACGTCACTTCAAATGGAAGATTCCAATCAGGTGCTTGCATAATTGGAGCTACAACTAAAGCATCTTTCAACCTATAATAAGCACTCAAACAACCCTTATTAAATTCAAAAGGTACATCTTTTACAAGTAAACGTGTTAGAGGTTTTGCGACTTTAGAAAAATCTTTGATGAATTATCGATAAAAACCAATATGGCAATTTTTCAATTACTTCCACTTTTACTCTGTCAACTTCAATACATTTACTGAAAACCAAATGACCTAGTACAATCCCCTCTTGGACCATAAAATGGCACTTCTCCCAATTCAAAACTAAATTAGCTTCTTCACAATTCTCCAACACTTTTGACAAATTTTTCAAACAATCATCAAATGACAAGCCATAAACAGAGAAATCGTCCATGAACACTTCCATTATGTTTTCAATGAAATCGGAAAACATGACCATCATACAACGCTAGAAAGTAGCAGGGGTATTACAAAAACCAAAAGGCATTATCCTATATACAAAGGTACCATATAGGCATGTAAAAGTAGTTTATTCCTGATCTTATGGGTGAATGGGAATCTGGAAGAAACCCGAATACCCACTAAGATAACAAAAATGAGAATTCCTAGCAAGTCTTTCTAACATCTGGTAAATGAAGGGAAGGGGAAAATGATCTTTTCTAGATGCAGAATTCAACTTACGGTAATCTATGCACATTTTCCACTCGGTGACACCCCTATATGGAATGAGTTCATTCTTTTCATTTGTCACTACCGTCATCTCTCCTTTTTTAGGAACTACATGAACGAGACTAACCCACTTACTATCTGAAATAAGATAAATTATGCTAGCCTTAAGCAATTTCAAAATTTCCTTTTTTACCACTTCTTTCATACTAGAATTTAATCTCCTTTGATGTTCAATGGTGGGCTTATGGTCGTCCTCCATTAAGATTCTATGCATGCACACAGAAGGATGAATTCCCTTAAGGTCATCAAAAGAATAACCTATGGCTTTTCTATGCTTTCTTAAAATACTAACAAGTTTTTCAATATCAACAGCATCCAAGTTAGCGTTTACAACCACGGGATAAGTAGAATCGGGGCCCACAAATTCATACCTTAAATTGGAGGGAAGTGGTTTGAGTTCTACCTCAGGTGCTTTCACCTCAGTTTGTTGATCCACTTCTAGAACTTCAAACTGTTCTTCTTTAGCCTTGTAGTTTGTAGGGTAACTTTCTAAAGCTTTAGCAATCATGGCCACTTTTGGAATCGCATCACTCGGTGTCCCATTATTAATTAAACAATGCTCAAGAAAATCATCCGAATGTTGGTTAGGCAAATGGGTATTTAAAATGGAATCAATGATATCAATTCTAAAACAATCATCATAGCTTTTGAAAGGTCAAACTGAACACAATCCTCACCAATCTTAAAAGATAATTTTCCATTTTTCACATCTATTTGACATCCTGCTGTAGCCAAAAATGGCATTCCAAGAATGATTGGGTGCAGGTGTCTTCCTCCATTTCGAAAATAACAAAATCAATAGGCACATACAAATTACCTACTTTAATAGGCACATCTTCCAATACACCAACAGAATATTTAACAGATCAATCTACTAATTGCAAAGCAATGGTAGTGGAAGTCAACTCTCCTAAATCAAGCTTCTTACACAAAGATAATGGCATTAGGCTCACACTTGATCCTAAATCACATAAAGCACGCTCAATTGTTACTTTACCAATTTGGCAAGGGATTGAAAAAATACCAGGATCTTTGAGTTTAGAAGAAAGCTTGTTTTGAATGGCAGCACTACATTCAACAGTCAAGGCAACAGTTTTATGCTCTTCTAACTTTCTTTTATTTGACAAAATTTCTTTTAAGAACTTAGCATAAGAAGGCATTTGAGAAAGTGCATCGGTGAAAGGAATGTTGATGTAAATCTTTTTAAGAACTTCTAAGAATTTCCCAAATTGAGCATCTAACTTGGCTTTAGGCATCTTATGAGGAAGGGGTATTGGTGGAGTGTAAGGTTTTTTGAAGGGCTTTTGTAGTTCCTTAGAAGGATGATTATCCTCACTCTCCTTTTCCAGCTCAACTTCTGTTTCTCTACTAGTCCTGTCCTGAGTTTCAACTACGCTCTCTTTTACAGATTCATTCCTGGTATCATGGGGTCCTACCATTTGCTTTCCACTTCTCAATGTCACAGCTTTACAATGTTCCCTAGGATTGGTGTTAGGTTGGCTAGGTAATTTACCTGGTGGTGTGATCGATGAACAAGCCTGATATGCTATTTGGTTCTTAAGCAACTTATTATGAGTAGCCAACAAGTCTGCCTTAGAGGTTATTTGCTTGATGGTTTCATCTTGTTGTCTTTGGGCTAGTAATATAGATTCCATCATACTTTCCAATTTTGATTTTTAAGGTCCTGATGGATTGGAAGGTCTTTGAAAACCAAGAGGTGGCCTAATGTTTGGTTGAAATGGGGGGTTTTGGTTATTCCTCTAGGAGAAATTTGGATTGTTCCGCCAACCTGGGTTGTAAGTGTTTGAGTGTTCTGCCAACTTGGGCTGTAAGTGTTTGACTGTAGGTCAAATTTAGGTCTTTGGTTAAGATTGTTAATGGCATGAACTTGATCACTACCCTAGTCTTGGGAAAAAAGGCTACCAATTTGACACTTAATAGACACATGATCAACAGAACCACAAATTTCACATGCAAAAGCAGAACTACTAGCATTCACAGAATTAACATTCAAACGATCTAACCTATGATTCATGGCATCAACTTTATCAAAAAAAAGTATAGTAACTGCATCAACATCATACTTACCTGGAGTACGTTTTGCCACTCCTCGCTCACTAGACCATTGGTAAGTGATTGAGAGCCATCTCTTCAATGAGACTGCATGCATCAGCATAAGTTTTATTCAAAATTACTCCACCAGCTGTAGCATCGATTAAGATCCTCATTGACTAGAGTAATCCATTGTAGAAATTATAAAGGACCATATAAGATGGTAAGCCATGATGTGGACACAACCGAAGTAAATCTTTATAATGTTCCCACACTTCATACAGTGTCTCATCATCTTTTTGTGTGAATATTGAGATTTGATTCCTAAGATTCTCCATTTTGTTGGAGGAAAATACTTAGCTAAAAATTTCATGGAGAGTTGATCCCATGGAGTAATAGATCCAGCTGGAAGTGAATGAAGCCACGCTCTTGCCTTATCCCTTAAAGAGAATGGGAAAAGACGAAGACAAATGGCATTAGGAGTGACTTCATTTATTTTCAAAGTGTCACAAACTTCAAGGAAGACCGTTAAATGCATATTTGGATCTTCGACAGGTGGCCCTCCAAACTACAACTGCTAAACCATAGAAATAAGAGTTTGTTTCAAATCAAAATTATTTGCTTCCATAGTTGGATTCTGAATCCCCGAAGAGTTTTCTTAGACTCCTGGCTCTACATAATCATGGAGTTGCGGTCCTACTCCTTCTGCCATTGTATTGCTACTGCTGACAGGGGTCACCTTCTTCTTAACTACAAGCCTCTATTTCTTTCTCCTGTGGTATGTTCTTTCAATCTCAGGATCAAATAAGGCTGTGAAAGTAAATTGTTTATAAATCTCAGTTCACCACTGCACGAGAAACACAAACAAGAGTGAACAAATTTATATACAAAGTAAATACAAATAAACCTATAAATAAAATAGAATTAAGTAAAGTTTAGTCAACTTTTTTCAGAAAAATTCAATATTTGACAAAAGTCCCCAGCAAAGGACCAAAAACTTGATAGGCTCCGCAAGTGTACAGGTTTAGTTGCAGCTATGCAGTGTCGATCCACAAGGACTAGGTCAAAGTACTAAATTTATACCTTCTAAATTTGCTAAGTAATCAAATATGAAAATTCAGTTGCTAAAGAAGTATCAATGCTCGATTAACAAAATTTGAGCTAATAATCTAGGCATTCATCTCAACAAAGAAATCATGTAATCCTTATGAAATAAAATCTTGATCCAAGTACATTAACCCACTCTTATCGATTAGTTATTTTGAAGTAATTAACGTGTTGATTCCAATTTCTAAACTAGTTTCCTAGACCAAAAATCAAATCCAACACAATGAACACAGTGGTTAATCTCAAGTACTCCTAATGAAGAATTCTATTTCTAGATATTCTTTTAATTAAGTCTAATCTAGGAATTCAGACATTAAACATCACTTTTCAGTACTTAGTTTAACATCTATCATTATTCAATAAGAACCCTTAGATTAGAAAGATCAAATCAATATTAGACAAAATTACTTTACTGAAATCAAGTCAACATTGAATTTAGAAGTAAAGACATAAGGTTTAATACATAAATCCCAAGATGAAACAAACATACTAGAATAAGAAAATTTACATATTCATAACTGAATTTAACCTAAAAGTAAAATTAAAAAAATGAACATTGAAGATAAATAATAAATGGAAAGAGGAGGAAAAGGAACTCCAATTGCTTCTTGAATCTTGATCTCTCAATCTCCAAGCTTTTCTTCTTCTTTCATTGCTCTTTGTTTTTCTCCTCCTTCTTGAATCCCACTGTTCAACTCCCTCCAGAAAAAATATCCCCCTGGTCTCTCAAAAACTACCTTTTAATCACCGAAAATTGTCACGAAAAACTGTCATACACGGACTGTGTGAATTTACATGATTAGACCATGTAACTTTCGAGTTTGGTTTTGTTTTCTCACTCGAAATACATGGTCCGTGTAAATCTACATGGTCAGATCGTATGACTTTCAGATCTTCAACTTTAAACTTCTACTTTACACGAGCTGTGTGTTTACACACGGGTAGATCGTGTATTCCTTAGGTTTGCTTCATTATCTTCCCAAAACACCTGCAAATACCAAGAACAAAGGAGCAATACCATATTCACATAACTAAACGCAATTTAACATCATTCAATGTAAAAACAATGAAACAATAGAGCTAAAAATATATCAAGAACAACAACTTATCACTTACCTTTCAAATGGATACATCTATCGATATTGAACTAGTCTGGCTAGTTTTTCCTTGTGTGCTAAATGCATAGGTAGATGTCCCATATAGTCAAAGAAGCTTGGAGCAAAAATCTCTTCTAACTTGTATAGAGTTATTGGAATTTCCTTTTTGAGTTTTTCCATGTTCGCCAACTTGAATTCAGATGATGTTAAACATTTGAAAAACATACTTAATCTTGTTATTATTTCCCAAACCTTGTTTGGTAGTAACTCTCAAAATGCAATTGGAATTAGCCTTTGCATAAACACATGTCAGTAATGACTTTTCATTCAAAATAGTTTGTACTTCTTTAGGTCCACACACCTAGCGAAGTTTGAAACAAAGCCATTTGGAAACTTCAGAATTTTCAACCATTCACACAAAAGCTCCTTTTGTTTTTTGTCCAAAGTGTAACATGCTTTCAGATATTTACTGGTGTGAAGATCTTTATGTAATTCATTCCTTCTACAAAAAAAGTTGCAAATCAACTCGTGATTTTGCATTGTATTTTGTCCTCCCTTCAATGTTCATAATGGTATTAAACAAGTTATCAAAAATATTTTTCTCAATATGCATAACGTCTAGATTTGACTAATGCTTATATTTACTTCATCGACTTCAAATTCTATTACTTTAAGCAAGCCTAATTCCTCAATCTCTTGCAAAATCTCTTCACCAACTTTTATAGGAGGAGGAGGTGTTTTGAAGCATTTTAAACCAAACGATGTCGTGTTGATGTTCTGCCTCCATGAACAAAATGATGTTGGATCTGCTCCATCATCCATCATCCATCATCCGTCCAGTTGCTGTGTCATTCGTCCAACTCAAGTCCCCTTCTGTTGTCTACGTGTTCTCCGTCGAGTTGGTATGCCTCCGACCGTTGTCATCATTTTCTTCGACAGTTTTGGTCAAGGTATTCTCCTCTTCTCCATGCTCTCCTCTACTGTGGAAATCACCATGTCTGTGGTTGATTTTTTCGCTTGATTTAGAGTATGTTTCATCATTGAGTTGGTTGCATTTATTTTAGTTATTAATGGGTGATTCTTTATCGATGGCCTGTGTTATTGCTAGAGAATCATAGAAAAAGATTGGGATTTTGTGTTGAGTTAGGGACGAATTTACCATACATACCAAGTGTTTGATGAAGGTATCATAATGCTCTAATTATACACAAAGATGTTTTATAATGCATTTTTCCTTTAAACTTAGTATGTATCTCAACTTTAAATATCCAAAATTAGTAACTAAGTTTCCACGGGAGATTTTTTTCAATTTAATTAATGTTGAATATGAATTTATAGCATAAAATCACATCTTTGTCTTGATTTGACTTTAAAGGACATATAATTTTTTAATGCATGGATTGTTTAAATTAAATTGATTGTTGTAGTATGAATCGTGTTAGTGAATATGGCGTCTTAATATATGTCGTGAGCATTATAATATACAATGTCTCTTTTGTTTAATAATGTTGTGAACAATTTACTTTACAATTTCTCTTTTGTTTATGTAATATATAATGAAAGCTATGTGCAATGTCATTGTTATTTGAAAATTTCATTTATTATATTTAGAATAACATTTTATGAAATTATATGCTATATGCTACAACTTTCAATATATCAATTAAAAACAATTTTTTGTCTTTATTGAATTGAAACAATAAAGAATTATAAAGAATTCATTAATTTAGAAAATAATATTCATACATTTAATATTCACTACAACTACTCATATGATCATTTATTATATAGTCAATCATAAAAAGTATCTATAGCTTATTCATCTATACATCTTCATTCCTCTTTGTTATATAGACAAATTCTTTATCTATAGATATAAGTCAAGATAAGATGATCAAATCCCATATCCAACGAAATCTACTTTCATCTTTCTTATGTTATTGGGAATTGTTGATTTAATCTTAAACTTTGCAATATTAGTGGGTTAGGTGTATTAGCTTCACTTTTAACATGTTTCTTTTATTTACTAGTGAACTTAATGATTTAAGATATTAACTACCTGCTACCAATTTGCATTCTTGTTTATTAGGTCATCAAATACCTTTAAGTAACTCATTTCAACAAAAGATGTTCAATATAGAGAGAGTTGGAGCATTATGCCTTTGCAACTATTGTAAGAGTTTATACAGAGTTAGCCCTTGAATTATTTACTTAAACTTTTTTGTTATTCAGTTTTTGGAATTGGGTTAACAAATTTGTTTACTTAAAAATTTATCTAAAAAACTTAAACATAAGAAATTCAACAAGGATGCGTTAAATTGTGCAAATTCAATTATTATGAGTTCAATTATTAAGGCTCTTTAGCCTTTTAGTTTAAGGTCCTTTATTTCTTCTAATGGCTTAATTGATCAAATCAATTTCACAATTAGTTCAATATCCATCGTCTTCGATTATTTGTCCATTTAGGTAAGTTGTCAAAAACTAGTATGTCTCTTGTTGGTAGGATTAAGAAAAATGTGAAAATGCAAAATAAAAAATTATTGAAAATCGATAAGGAAAGAACCAATTTATGCAAAAATTTGATATTATCTGGAAAGGAGAATGCAAGTGTTACTACAAAAAATTCATTGAAAGCCGAGAGGTACATTTGTTTCAACTAAATGTGGCAAAATCAACTTTCTTGTAGTTAAAGGAATTAGTATTAAAGATTGTTTTTACAAGTGTGAACAATTCTTTGCATTAGAACATAGACCAAATAACTTTGAAGTGAGAGTAGTTGTGATACACTTGAAAGAGTAAGCTCAAGAGTGATAGTAGTGTTAAAAAATACACTCAATTGCATATTTAATGAAGAGTACAAATAAATGAGAGTGGTAGGGTAACATCAGAGGAGACCTATACAAATATTGATTGATAATGGGACTATATATATGTTCTTAGATTAATCATTTGTCAAGAGAGGTAGTAGAGAAATTGAATAGGTGCCTTCCTTTCAAATCACAGTAAAGGGAGGACTTAAAACTAAGTTGTCACCAATGTTACAAGGGATTCACATAAAGCATGTGAGACATACAATTCTTAATTTTAAGGGTTCATATAAATCATGTAAGACATACAATCCATATTTGACGCACTAATCATCACCTTGGGAGGGTATAATATGGTGTTTTAGGCATATTAAACAATATGGGAGAATCCCTTAGTGACCTTAATAGAAAATACTATTAAAAAGGCCAAGATGATCTATAATGAAAACTTTAATAAGATTCTCAAAGGTTCAAGGAATGGTGATCTACAACTTACATACCTAGTGGAGTATCATATGCAAAAAATTAAATTTGAGGAACAACCAAATACATTCAATAAATTAAATCAATTATTGGCTAAGTTTAGAGAAGGTTTCAAAGAACCTAGCCAATTGCCTTATGGTGGAGTTCATGATCACATAATTAGGCTGAAGGAAGGAGTAGAATCTATTAATACCATACCCTATAGTTATTTTGAAAAGCCAAAGGATACAATTGAGAAAGTAGTTAAGGACCTGATAAGTGGTGGGCTTTGGCAACAAATTAAGAGAGAAGTTGATATCTATAAGACATGATGGACCTTAAAGAGGTCACTTAAGAATCACAAATACTATTAAAAGGAGGTAAAACTAATTAGTAAGCTTAAGCAGAGATGTTGAAAGTTATAAGAAGATATGCTTAACATGTTATAGGAATAAGTATGAGAATGTCATGTATCCAAGGAAGTTACAACTATATCTATACAAGAGGGATGGTGGATAGAGTTCAGTAATAGTTTTGTTGAAGAATAAATTTATAATTGAATCCTCTTAGTTTATAATCATTATATATTCATATACAAATTCATAAATAGTAAAAGTATTTATCGACTATAGATAAACAGAAGCAATTAGTAAGATTTTCAAAACTTATTTACGATGTTAATGTGGATACATACCAAAGAGACAGTCTAAGTGGATTTATTACAATACCATGTATCATGCATTTGAGATTTTTCATGGCTATTTTCCTCTCATTTATGTCCTTTATTTTGTTGGAGACTCTCTAAACTTGACGATAGATCAAGATATGAAAGATTGGGAGACACCTCCTGTGATCACAAAATTTTATTAATCCTCCTTAATTTCACGCATTAAAATCATTATGCACAACATCCTCATTTGAGCCAAATCCTCAACATTACCTATTATAGTCGAAAATTCTAGAGCCATAATTGAGACAATAATCTTATGTGTAAGATACAACTTAATTATCCCAAGTATTTTAAAATATTAATTAATCTAATGCTACTTCCTTTAAATTTAATGAGCCTTAAAGATTTATTGAATCTAATAAGAACTCTAAAATACACCTTGTTAACCTATAAGTATCTAGGTTCTTTCCTTATCTAACAAATTTGTATATAACTAACAAAATCAAGATCAACTTTATCAAAATAACTTGACGACCCACCCTTATAACTCAACTTAGGATCTTTCTTAAGGTATCCATCAAAATATAACTTCAAGCTTTCATATTGAGTCATTATAGCACTACAAATGAAACAATTACATATTTAAGAACATACACATATACAAATACATATGCAAGCTAAGGGACCTTTGGTTGAGAGTTCCTTGTAACAACAAAGTGCTATATAAGTTGTTAATTGAGCAAACAAAAAGCTGAAAATGATATGTTGAGTTAATAATGTTTAGAGTACAACTATTCATTACATAATAGCATATGTCTTCATTGCTATACTAACAGAAATGGTAAGCTTATTACTAAACTTTTCACTTTTCATAAGCATGAAACAAAACAAATTATGATGATTTTTGGTTGAGATTTAACTTTGATATGTGTGCAGCCATACAATATTTTATTTAAGCAAAAGATGAGTATAAAATGTCAAGAAAGATGAAATAATGATTTTTTTTGTCTAGGTAGTGCATTTAATTATGTATACGTCCTCCTATTTTATGATGTTTGTGTATTATATAACCCTCTTAGATTTAAGCACCCCTAATAGTTCCCCTATAACCACTTAGCATCTAACTATCTCCTAATCAAAGCCACTTCTTGACTAATTGCCTACCAGTGCACCATAGTTTTCTAAAAGCACAAGTTAATCATATTTTAACTATCTTGACCCCTAAATCTTGGACTTCCTCAGTAATTCTCATGCCCAGGAATTTCCTAAATAATCTAGTTGACTTCTATAAATCGTAACAACTAAGACCTAAATAATCTTATTCTCGAGGTACCTAAAATTTAGAAAGGGTTATGTTCTTATATAAATTAATGAAATTGATTAAATTGAGTTATTTTTTATTAGAATTGAGAATATCTTAATGTATTGACTATAAATGAGGGTGTCTGGGTTAGAAATTGGTATACTTGAATTGTGAATTGGATTATTATAGATTTTACGATGTAAATGTGTCGGTTGAGGTAAGTGATTTTGTTTTTTTACTACGTTTTTATGAACTTGGTTTAATTTGGGTATTTGTTTGTGGTTTGACCTTCCCATCTAAAATTCCTGCATTTTTAATTGAAATGGCCTGTATGATGTGAAACTTATTTGTGCTATGAACTTCGGTTTATCATTGAATTAATATAGGATGAGTTTGACTTATATTGTAGTTCCAATATAATGATATGACATCTAAGTTATTTCATTGATGCTCTCTAAAATAATTAGCTTCTCTTTACTTTTCATGTGCAAATTTTTACACGTATCTTTTTAAAATTGTATATATTAAAATGATTTATTAAAATAAGTATTCGTATTTTTATGAATACTTATTATATTTGGCACTAGTACATATTTAATATAGGAGTTTTAACATTAATTATCTTCTAACATATATGATTACAAACATATATGTTTGATATGAAATTTACAAATATTTTAGATATTAACCCATAAACCTTAACCCATAACCCGTGATGGAGCTCCTATGAGGCTTATCGGTGAAAAAGATGAGGAGCTTATATCATTGTGATTTATCGATGCAATACACTAGACTCAGCTTTAAAGTTGATTTATTGTTGTATCTGTAAGAATTTGTTAAACAACCTCCCTACTAGTTAGAGGTCAACCTGCGTCCTATTGAATGTAGACTGTTATTGTTCTTGTTCTACGACTTTAACAATTTTTAACCTTCATTTTTGTTGTCTGTACTTGAATATTATATTCAACAAATCACTTTATTTCCTTTTCCATATATTGTGTAAAATATTGAATTCAAATTCTTATATTTGTAGAAAATTCGATAAACAATGAATTTCAAGTAGAAATATGGGATTAAAGAGACAGCATGAGGTAATGTCGCCTTGGTTTAGAGGCATGTTTGGAAGTACTTATTGTGAAGATGGATCGTCACAGTCTGCAACTCGCACTAACTCACCTCCTCCCCCTCCAGGGCCTACAGTTGCAGATGAGACATCACCTACTGCCCGTCATGCTACACCATCCCTATCCCTAACTCATCTATCATCCAATACTGCTTTATCAGATGAAGGAGACATCCGCCAGCCTAGACCTAATGAAAAAAATACATAATAATTGTCAATAATCTGTAAGTGAAATCACATCAATCACTATTTGTTTTTAATTAAGTTATAGGTTTATCAATTTTTTCATTGTATAAAATTGCTTCTTATATTATGTTGGTTCCATTTGGACCGTGTTCCTAAAAAATGACTTCTAAATTTAAGGAAATGATTGATCTTGAGGGTTATATGTGGAAGAATATCTCTCAAGCAATAAAGGTATTTTGCTTTCAGGAGATTAAGGTACAATAAAGATTTATTTTCTTTTTATATTGATCTATATACACTAATTAGATAAATATTATTATATTATAGTACTTTAAATTTTTTCTTCTTATTTCAGAAAGAATTTTGCTAGGATTCTAGTTTTGACGCCATCATACATAAAGTATAGGAGAGGCGAGCTTGTACACATTATTGCGACTTTATTGGTGTAATATACAAGGCTAGTGTACGATCGCCTTATATTTCGGAGCAAATATAGAGTCGTTAGTAGGAGTATTGGACATCACCTGAGGCAATGTCCATCTTAGGGCATAACTCCACCAATAGACGTGGAGGTCTAAGGGGAGAGAGTCTTCCTGTACATACGGGAGGATCAATAACCCACCACGAGCATGCACAGAGACTTGTAAGTATCTAAACTTGACACTTATATTGTAAATGTTTTACTTTGTTGTATTATAGATAATGATAATGGTATAAATGTCTGGTATCATATATAGCTGTGTTTAGTAATTTTATTTGTTTAACAGGGAGAAATAGAGGAAACTCTTTTGAAATTTTTATCAAATGTAGTTCACATCTAACAATTTAGGTTAAATATGCAGGAAAAGTCTATGGGCATAAGGCCTATACCTACTCAGCTATTTTTGCACACTCTCACGAAGAAGCATGATGGTGTGACATTTGTCAATAGCCAATGTAGAGAACTGAATATGTAAGAAATTAATGCATTATTATTATTTCTTAATAATAATCCCTTACTAATGTAAACATTACTTCCTAATAGGACTAAATACAACAAACCATTCAGCGAAAGTCTCAGGAGGAATAACCTATTGATGAGATTCAGACGTATCTTGATGTTGTGGGTAGTAAAGACTGTTGTGGAAGGATATTTGGGCTAGGTTCATTTGTAAACACGTGTTATTTGCAATCCTTCATGTCCAATACAATGTCTATTAGACCAACGCAAACCAATGAGGTCACTGAGCTTCAAATCACAGTGCAGACATTGATGGAGCAGATGGCTCAGCTGAGATAGGAGACGGAGGAGCTGAAGAAGAGGGGTAGCACCTCAAAGCACCCGTGATCACCAGGATGTTAGGATTATTGTAGTCATTTACTTCAATTACAAAGACTTATTATGTATACTATAATGTTTTTATTATCAATTAAGATAATTTTAACTTTATATCATTAATCAACTTTCTATTTAAACAAATTAAATATATAAACAAATAAATTTATTATGCACAAATAATTCATATCCGTTAAAAGTATGCATTTAATATAAGATCATAAAATAAAATTTAATGTCAGGATTTTTTAAAACAAATTCTTACTTTTAATTACTGACGGAATATATAAGACCGTCACAAAAAGCAGTATATTTATTGACATAACATCTTGAACCAGCAGTAAATTGTTTGATATTTACCAACTATTCTTCTTTTTTCGTAAGTAATTATTATTATCGACGAATTTCTATTGTTTGCCGTCAGTTTTTTTCCGTCGGTAAACCACAGATTTCTTGTAGTGTATAAATATTATAAAAATTAATGTTATAGGAAATGAAATGCATTTATAAGTTGATTGTGAATAAAATAAAGCTAAATTGTATTAATAGTACTTTAAATCTACAAATATTAAGAAAAGCATACAAACTTAAAGGTGTAGTGTCATCTTTATATTATGAAGTTTACATAATAAAAATAATCATACAAAATGGGAGAAGTAGGGAAGTATACAATATTGAATTACTGAAGTGTGAATTATTTGTTGGTAACATATGAACTAATTGGTATGTTGTTGTATCTAGTATAATACTAAGTTAAAGGAACTAAGGCAAACTGATTCTTAGTCATTATTTATTACAATGTATATAATAGCATGAGAAATTAGTCGCAAATTTTGTAGTAGCACGAAGACACAAATTTCTACCATTGGTAAAATCTTGTCTCATCAAATTCAAAAACTATGCATGATTATACATGAACTTGGTGATTTTTTTCACTTTCTACACAGTTTTATAAATGATAGAAAATTATCTGACATCTCCTATATTTTCCAACATTAAGCCAATACAATATGCAATACAAGGAATTTAATAAAAATAATTATACTTGCTTTGCAATCTTTTCCTGGCTACTTTGTAAATAGAATCATTATTAGTAATGAATTGAGCAATGTTTTCTGGCTGAACTTCATTCACAACTTCATTAAATGTCTCAAACAACGTATTATCATTTCTAGAAAGTCTAGATGCATCAATAGACTCCCAAAATATTGTGTCCTCAGTAAAATAAACTAAAAAATTGATAATAGGTTTCTATCTTCTATTTGTTCAATCCTCACATATGATTGAACATTTATAAGTTGTTCAAGTCATTCTTATTTCATCTAAATAACTGTTTATTTCATTAATAGAGCTACTCAGAATTTTAAATATGTAGTCATTAATTGAAGGAGTTTTATATCCTGGACTAGAAGAGGCAATAACATCCATTATAGGCTAGTAATAATAAGACTTGGTAGTATGAAATGATATACCTTAATCATACCACCATCTAGCTATTATAATGTTTATATTATGAGCCACTTCTTTAGATTATAAAGCGTTACAGATTGAAGGTTGAGTTTCAAAAGTTGTTTATGATGTAGACAAGTTAGACATATGCCTTCTTCTTTTTCTCACATCAGGTGTAATATGCCCTTCTTGTTGGGTAGGAACACTACCTTCAACGTCCATACTATTACCCTGACTACTGGGAAAAGAACTTTCGTTATTAATTTCGTAGTTTGGTCTTCACCTTCTATCTTTCTCAAGCTAATACTCTTCAAACAAAGTTTTCATTTTCTATTTCACATCATGAATAACTTTATTATAAGGCTCTACATCACCTTTGGTCCCAGCCAAATGCTTATTTAATATGGTGATTGCTTCACCTTTCAAATGTTTATCACAATACAAATAAATGGTATGATTTTTCATTCCAAGTAGAGATGACAATAGGGCCCATATCCTACCTTTGAAATGTTTGTTGCAATACAAACAAATGATATAATTTTTCATTCCAAGTAGAGATGGACACAGGCCCGGTTTGATCTAAGGTTAATTGGCCAAGTCCTGGATGGCTGGGCCTTAAGCCCTTTTTTGAAAATTTTTGGGAGCTTGGGCCCGGCCTAGCCTGATAAGTAATAGCAAAATAATATTGATTTGCCAAAAATGACTTCATTTTTATATTTTAATTTTTAAAAAGTAATTTGGGTTTGGCTCAAGCTCAAGCCCGAGCCCTGCTTGACCCATTGTCGTCTTTAATTCTAAAAAATATTCTAGCATGAGCCTAAATTGGATCCTCGAATCTTCCTAAACCTGAAGTGGCTGAATAGTTAAGAGTACTTGAACTTCTCTTCATTTATCTATAAAAATAAATGTAATTGAATAAGTATAATAAACCAAATAAATAACATATGCACCTTTTAATTGTAAACCAGTAAATAAATATAAGTCATTAAGTAAATAATCAAATTATCACATCCTAAACATATATCATATAGCCATCTATGACATCACTATAAAATACAATATATAACTATAAGTTATGGTGTAATATTCCATCACTGATGGGAAGGGTAAAATAGTAATTTGGAACGGGTTAGGAGTATTTAAAATTGTTTTGCTATGTTCATGCATTCATATATACACGTGAATAGTAAATTGTATACGTGTAGTGATTGTACATGCATTCATGATATTTCCTGGTATATATGTCTCTAATGTGTTTATTGTGAAAAATATGATTTTTGTGCTTGAAAATTTAATTGGAGTGGTTCTTTATGGGTTTTGAATTTTTGGAGAATTTTATAAATTAGTTTTATTATGATGCCATGTGAAGTGTTTGTAGTGCTTGATCGTAGCTCACCCTTATCGTAGGATATGTACCGGAATGACCTGCAGGCGTCCCAGTATATACCCTGCGGTAAGGGGGCACTACATATGGGTACATATAACGAATAACTCTCTTTTAATGTATATAATTTAGTAAACATTGACAAATAATAAGTGTCAATCACTATATATCTAAATTTAATTGAAATAAATTATCATGTGATAACTAACTTTTAATGTCAAATTCTTCCATTTTGTGAGGGACCTTAACTCAAAGAACTTTCAACTTTTAAGAATTGCAAAGATGTACAAAATTAAAAATATCTTAAATAATTCCAAAATTTTGCTAAAATTTAAGTTTAAATTAAACCTCTCTATAAAATCTCACGGCATAAACCAAATACAATAAATATTCAAATAAAATAATAATTAAAAGAATGACAAATTATTGTAATAAAGTAAAATAAAGAGCTAAGTTAATTTAAGTGAAATAAAAAAAGAAATCAAATTACATCATAAAGTTTTATATCTGTATTAAAGATTATGCAAAAAGAAAATCACAATACACAACTACACATATAATACACAATTATAGTATTTCACAAACAATCTCAATGTATTTCTAATTATTAATTGACTAAAACAAATTAAGAATCAATAGCTTATGTGTGTATTATATAATTTGTAGTTAGGAATACATAATACAAATAACACAGTATATTTTTTTATTCATGATTACACCTAAATTGTTGATTCATAAATCTTAATTACATATTTACATTAGTCTACCTAAGCAATAACACACAATATTCCCAATACAATAATTTAATTACATACACAAGACTATCGGGGTGTTTGGAATGGTATGAATTGAATTCAATTGCATCATTGAATTCAATTTAAGTGCTTGTAAACAGAAAAAAGGGATAGGTTCAATTCATAATTCAATTCTGATGCTTTTTCAAGTGAATTCAAATTATAGTGGATGATGAGGTTCAATTCAAACATGAATTGAACTT
>JANZLD010000006.1:56550901-56562787 GCA_026413575.1 Erythroxylum carthagenense
CACCCTCATCGTAGGTTATGTATTGGAATGACCTACGGGTATTCCGGTGCGTACTCTACGGTAAGGGGGCGCTACATGTACTTATATTCTTATGATATAAAAACAAGTTTGATGCATTCATGTTTTGTAGTTTCAGGATTTGACTATATAATAAGAATTTGATAAACATGTGTTTTTCTACGGCAAGTAAATGTTTTCAAAGGTTTTGCTTGTTTTTCCTTTATAAACTATTACCCACGAGTTTTCAAGCTCCGGCCCCCTCACTTTTATCCCATCTTCAGGTAATAGCTAAGAGATCAAGTGATCAAGAGCCTAAGGAAATTTTTCTAAATTTGCTTATTTTGTATTTGATTTTGGGAAAGCAACAAGTTTGTTTGTTCAAGGACTTTTTGTAATTTGAGATTTTGAGACGATGATGTAATGTGGATTGGAATGCTATTAAAGATTTGTAAAACTTTATTCTTTTGATGTTAATGAAATGTGAATGGTGCATAGATGATTTGAGTTGAAATTAGACATACGTGAAGAAGTAATCAACTTGAGTTGATAATTTTGGAACATAAATCGTTGATATATATATGTATGCATAAGTGAGATGTCACGGAAAGGAAGATAGGTATTATGATTGATCAGATGTAGTTGAAGATGATGAGACAAACGAGTTGAGATTTGAGAATTTAATGAAATCATTTTGGTAGCTAAATGGTTGTGCTGAGAACATTCCAAGTTTGCATAGTGTAAAATTTCAAGTCTTTCATAAGTGAAAAATTCGTGTTCTAACTTTAGGGCAAAATCTGGATTGATCTAGGATGAATTTGATAAGTTGTCTTCATGGAAGTTGTAGCTTGTCTTTCTAGCTTTCCAATGCTATAAAGTATGAAATTTTTAGATATCGAAGTCAAAAGTTATGATCCTTATAAGTGGAGATGTTCAGGAATATAAGATGTATCAAGTGGTGATGACGTGTCATCTGGTGAGGACATATCGTCTGGTGATTAGGTATCGTCTGGTGAGGACGTATCGTCTGCCGAGGACGTTTCATCTTGTAATGACATATCGTTTGGTGAGGACACTTCATCTGGTGAGGACGTATCTTCTGGTGACGTCATATCATCTAATGGTGACGTCATATTGTCTAGTGCACTGTTCATCTGATCCTATCATCTGGTCCTATTTTGACCATATAGGCGATTGAATTTATCTTCAAGGTCTCATAAAAGTTGTAGATCTTGAAGTCCTCTTTCAAACAAACTAAAGAACACCTTGATTTGATATCCCTAGGGGAAGTTATGTCATTGTCCCGAACTAGGTTCATTATGATTAAGGACGGAACCTTGTTTGATTCCTTTGGGCCCAATCTTTGTTATCCGACCTCGAAACGAAGTGATCCTTAAGACGATAGATTTCTCACACATTATGCTATCTCTCCACAAAAATTGGCAGCATTCCAAATGGATTGAAAAAATGTTTTGATTAAAGGAAAGTAAAGAAATTTGTTGGAATAGTATGAACTGATGTTATTTTACTGAACATAGTTCGACATTTTGAATATATCTAAATCTGTAGGGTTTCAACTGAGATGATTTCTGATGTGAAGTAAACTAAAGACATAGGTTTGCAAATTATATGAAGAGATTGAATTCTAATTCAGCCTCTAAGATATTCAATATCTAGATGGAAGTTGAGCATAGAATATTTGCTTCAGTATAAGAATGATTCGAAAAATAGGGCCCGACAATTACAGTATTAGAGAACGAAGGTGAACTGAGAATGATTGATGAGGGCTAATTGGAATAACCATACATGGTAACAAGTACAAGCATACGTTTTAGGACATCCCAATTGGGCTCCAAAATCGGGGTCCAATAATATTATAAGTGGTGCAGCATAAATTTGTAAATATTCTTTAAACGAGTGTACATAAGTCTATTATAATATTGCTAATCCAAAACTAAAATCTTTCACCACTCCAAATCAGATATCTTGCCCTTTGCTTAAAAGTCGCTCTGCAAATTGATTTTACTTGAAGTTTGGAACACCCAAATCCAAAACTTAGTGAATGAACATAGCACAATTATCCACTTGTAAATAATCACTCCCTATGTTTTCTTGTTAACATAATGTCTAGTTTGTTACATTGTTATTTTGAATTTTTCTGATGTATAACTGGCAATGCAATTGAAGTTCATTTTCTATTTAATTTGTTTATTAAAATACAATTAAATAAATTTTATTGATACAATTCAAAAATTAAATATTATATATAAAAATTACATTTAAAATTATGAATTTTAGTCAATATTATTAAAAATAAAAATTATTTTTTATTTTTTTATCCTTAACTCTATAATTTATAATCACACTCTTGGAAAGGTCAACATCTATATAACAAATAATATCTAACATTTTCATAAATTAAAAAATAACAATAAAAAAGGTATAATCCCGGAATTTTCTTCTGAATTCCAGTAACCATCGTAAAACCCCCGAGCAGAATGCCCCTACTCCCCCACCGTGACGACGTTCATCCATACCAGACTTCTTGTCATTGTCTTATCCATCGCGCCAAACAAAAATCTTCGAAATTAACGGCAAATAGCGTCTTCTGCAGATGTTGCCACTCCACCGAATACACTCATGCTCATATCGAGATTCCAAAGATACCTTTGTATGAATCAAAGCTAGACATGGGTACTGGACCTTTGATACGATCTGCTCTATTTATTTCCTCTTGCCTCACTGTACCAGAACCTCTAGAAGCAATTTTGCATTGCATATTCCCTTGTCTTGAGAAGAATTCACAAGAAGAACATTAAACATTTGACCACCCGAGCAGATGGGTCATATCTCAACTACTCCAATCAAATTGCCATACAAAAACTTTTCCGTCAGGCTACCAGGAGTTACCAAACACCCAGGAGACCAGACATGAGTCACAGGACCGACCATCCAACATACCTCTGTAATTTTGACAGGTAAAAAAATTAAAGCACCAGAAGTAAAGATTACATCAGTTTGAAATTCAGGCAAGCACGAGTTACCAAACACCCTCGAGACCAGGCACGAGTCACAGGACCGACCCTCCTAAATGTCTCTTTAATTTCGTCAGAAAAAAGGAATTAAGCTACCATCCCTATCGCCCTCTCCTCTTTTAGTTGTTTCAACTCTAAAAAGCAAAATGGTAAATAGAAACGAATTTTCAAATCAACGATAAGTCTAGTGATAAATAAGAAAACAAAGTTCATGGAAGAGAAGTACAAATCATCGAAACTTGTGGACAGAGAAAGCACCATACTGTAAAATCATCGAATCTCTCAATTTTGTTGTTTATGATAAAAAAACTGAAACAATTTTGCCGGTTCAACTTAAAAATTATCAATGGGCTAATTTTGTTGCTCCATTTTTAAATTTTTGATTTAATTTATTCTAATAAATTTTATTGTTAAAAATTAATTAGTTTATTAATTAACCAATCAATATTTGTAAACAAATTAGTTTTTAAAAATTAAAATTTTAATTTAACAAACTCTTTTTTAATTAAACTTTAAATTCTTTGATAGGTTAAGGCAGTTTTTTTTTAATTATATTTCAATTTCTTTAATTTTATTTAATATTTAACTAATTTTATAACGGTCTAATTCCAGTTCAATTTTTCAAACCTTAAATTTCTTATTTCCCCAGTTTAACTATTGGTCAAAATTTTAAAACATTGACTTTTTTAATTTTAAAAACTATTAACATATGATATTACTTGAAAAAGGCCAACATATTAAATTGTCCTATTGATGTAGCAAGTTACATTAGCAATTAATTATAAAATTAATTAATATTTTATTACTATTATTAATTAATATTATAAAATTAATTATAATTTAAGTTTTTTAATGTAATCTACTCTTTTTATATATTGTCAGTTTTACAATTCTAAGAAAAATTTGCTTGATCAAGTATTTTTAGTATGTAACTAGACACAAACTTAATAATATATGTTTTTAAGTGTTTACTTACTACTGTTTTTCAATTTAATCTATTGGTTTAGTACACTGAGTTGTAGAAAGAAAAACCGTGGACAAAAAAAATACACCCATATCTAGAAGCAGTCATCATAACTAGAGGAGTTTAGAGTTAGTATTAACAAGAGCTTTACATTCGGCTTTTATACTAGATTGAGAGACAATTATTTGTTTCTTACTTTACTACAAAGTAAGAAATGTCCCCAAAAAGAAACAATAACAAATGCCAGATTGACTATTCGTTAGGTTTCCAACCTATTCAGCATTAAAGTGGGCTCGTAGCTCCGATGAGGAAGAGTAGCGAAAATGAAGACTGTGAAATAGAGTACTTCCAACGTGCCTTAATATATAATGAATAACATAGAAGTGAATGGTATGAGATACTAATATAAATTGATTCATGATATGAACAATATGGGCAATATCTTGATGAGAGACAGTGAGAAAAATAAGGCCACCAATTAATCGACAGTACAATGTACCATCCTAAGTAGGTTCCCATCAGTAGCAGAAAAGTGTTCATTGGAGTAAGGTGAAGTGATAGTTGTCTTAGTATCAATAGTACTAGCTTAAGAGATGAGTTCAATAGCATACTTAGCTTACGACAGATGTATCCAAATTCATCAGAAGATACCTTAAGACCTAAAAAATAGCTTAGGTTATCTAATTCTTTTATCTCAAACTGCTACCATATGTACCATCATTAGTGATTATCATGTCATTCACATAGAGAAGAAGAAGAGTGTACCCTTTAAATATTTTATGAAGAAATAGGGCATAATCATAAGAAGTAGACTGGAATTTAAGATGGCCAATGGTGGAACTAAATTTTACAAACCAAGCTTAAGGAGTTTGTTTAGTCTATATAATGTTTTGCAGAGATGACAAACTTTGTTAGAAGAATGATCATACCATAGAGGAGGTTGCATGTATACTTCTTCTGTGAGATCACCACTAAAGTTGACATTTTTTACATCCATTTGGAATAGTTCCCAGTTTTTGCTAGCAATAACAATAATAAGATTGCGAGCATAATTTAATCCAACTACTGGAGCAAAAGTATCCTTATAATCAGTATCATATTCCTAAGTGAATCCTTTGGCAACAAGGGGTGCTTTGTATCTTTCTACTGATCTATTTGTTCAAGTTTTGATTTGATGACCCAGTTATAACCCACAAGTAACTTATATAGTGGTAAGTCAACCAAGTCCTAGGTAATTGTGTAGAAAATTGCGTATAGTTCTTCTAGTATTGCTTGTTGTCATAAAGATTCAAAACTAGCCTAACGATAAGTATAAGGTTCATATAAAGAGGTAATAGTAGAATGAACATAGAAATTATGAAGATGGACAAAATATTAAGTTACACGGCCAATACGACAAAGCATTGGTGGTTAAGGGCGAGGTTATGATGAGTGATGGTCATTTAGAAGATTTTGTGGATCCATAATTAGAGAGGATGCCAAAGGAGCAAGTGTAGGTGGAGGCAAGTTGGATGGGCTACTTGAAGAACCTACAAGAAAAATTTCAAGAAAAAGAGCAATGGTAGGATTAGAAAATAAATGATGAAGGGATTTATTGACTAGAAAAATTGAAAAATTGAAAACATCTTATATTCCCAAAAGATTACATAAACAAGAGATATAAAGTCTCCATGAAAAGACCCCAACATCGAAACCCTTTGCATTTTATTCCATATCCTAGAAAACAACATAGTCGTGCTTGTGATTCTAATTTAGTGTACTTGTGAGGTTGTAAGAGAACAAAACAAGCAAACTAAACAATTTGAGAGTTTGACAATAAAGTGTACGATTAAACAGACATTCATATGAAATAAGATAAGGGATCTGATTTATAGTATATACAATAGTAAAAGCTACTTCTCCCTAAAAGATTTCTAGACAAAAAGACGATATAAGGACGGTCCGAATAGTATCAACCATGTGTTTGTTTTTTAATTCTACTCGATCTTTTTGTTAAGAAGTACTTGGACAAGATCTTTGGATAATAGTACCTTATTAAGTCAGAAATTATGTGAAATGTGTATCTTAATATTCCTGGCATTATCTATGCGAAATAATTTTATCTTATAAGAAAATTGTGTTTAAATAATATTAGTAAAAACTACAGTAAATGAAGAATAAATAAAGCCTATAACACGTGAGATAGATCCATGTATAGCTAAAAAATCGTTAACAAAGATCATATAATATCTAAAACTACTCATTGTATCATAAGGAGCAGGGCCCCAAATATTAGACGGAATCATATAACTAAGTGTTAAAGAAATTGAATAATTAAGAGAAAAGTGTAAAGCATGACTTTTAGAAAGTTAACAAGAACAGTCATAGTGTTCAGTTTTAACTGAGCCTAAAGAACCACCTAAAATTAAAGATCATAATCTAACAAGAGAAATATGACCAAGGCAAGAATGCCCAATATGAGAAGTGAGTGCCCTAGGAGTAATTTTAGATGATAGAAGGAGGGAAGTAAGATCGAATAATTGCCCAACCTGATGCCCTATCCCAAAGATCTCAGCCTTCTATAAATCCTACACAGTATAACCACAACTCAAAAAGGATAATTCAAAACCAAGTTTACATAATTGACCAACAAAATAAGATTTAGGACATCTTAAGAATAAGAAAAGTACTGGGCAAAGCTAATTTAGGTGTTTGAACAATGCCTCTAATTTGAATATACATAGTGAAATTGTCAATAGTATGAACAATATGTGGAACAAGTGGTGTTTATAGATATAAAAATAGAGGAATCAGAGGCCATATGATTATAATAGGCAAACTCAAAGTACCATGATTATGTAGTACCTGATGTGATAAACAAAGCGGATGAAGAGATACTATTAATATCGGGTTAAAGTTGTTAGAGAGCAACATACAAATCTTTCAAAAAGAATTTGGGAGTACTCTTTTTAGGACCATTTGTGGCAATGGCAGCGGCAGCAGTAGTAAAAGGGGGCTAAAAGGGCTTGGAAGAATTACTTTATTTATAATTTTGTTTGCATTTTCTATATTAAAGGAAGTGATGTCCAAGCTTTTTGTAATAGCTACAATACCCCTTACAAAACTTTTTACCCAAATTATGAAAAGTTTAAGGATTGAGGTTTTTAGTTGCAAAGACAATATTAGTATATGAAACAAACTTTTCTACGTAGAGTGTATTGAGTTGGCTCTCTTTGGTGATGAATTCCTTAATGACAATATTAAGGTTTGGCAGAGATCCTCGATGAAGAAGAAAATTTCAATTATATTCAAACTCATCTTGTGTAGTCATCAATAGATGCTAGTTATGCTGGCAATCATGAAGATTTGAACATATCGTAGCAGCATTAGTATTATGCTAGGCAAGATCTTCAAAAGCTATTTGATCCTAAAGTTCTTATAATTCGAACACATAGCTATGAATGGTTTGTTCAGGATGTTGTTGAATTCAATGAAGTCTTTTATATAGCTGAAATTAACTCACATCATTAGATCAAGAGTAATGATTCTTTGAAAAATTTCATACCTCTTAGGCTATGTCAAAGCATCAAAAATTGAGTTTGATTGCTTTAGTATACGTGTTCCTAAACTATGTTAATAAATAGATGATTCATTCCAACCCATGATAGTGTTTTGTGAATGCATCTATGTCTTCATCTTCTTTTTTTTTTATGTTGGTTTGGGTATTTATCTAGTAACAATGAGCCAAAGAAGTCTTCCTTTAAGAAAACTGCACATTTCCTTAACCCACAAATCATAGTTTGAATGATTAAAGGTGATATTGATAGGATTAGAAATAATTGGGTAAGATTAGAAGCATTTATAATGAATAATGGTAGAAAACCTAATTGTAGAGTTGAATTTTAATTTTTTAAAAAAGGAAAATTTATTATTCTAACCTTAAAAATGGATTCAGAACACTAAAAAAAACTTAGGAATTGGTCTAGTGTATATGAAAATTGAAGGAGAAAGGGTTTAACCAGGTGGACAAAGTATTGGTAAATCCTTTTTGAACTGAACTGAACTAAACTGAACCAGTGGTCTAAACTAAACCTAAGAGGGCATATTATGACGCGAGAACAAATCAGGCGGAAATATGCAGCGAACGATTAGGTTGTTGATGTGGCATTAAGTGTTGATGTGGCATTTTGAATAGGATGCTAATGTGGCAATAACGTGCTTACATGGCACTAGCTGGGATATTAGCATGGCATTAACTTTGTATTATTTTGCTGGCATGGTTGTTGACATGGCACTTATGTGGATGCTGTCATGACCAAGTGGAATGTTGTGAAGTTGTTGCTGTTAACTTGGCACTTGTGTGGATGTTGTCATGACCAAGTGGAATGTTGTGAAGTAGTTGCCATTTCCTTAGAAACAACATTGTTTCGTTGGATCCAAAACGGTGCTGTTTGACTATCTTCTTCCTATAGCACTCAGCAAGGGATTTTCAAGTTCAACAACTTGCAAAAGCACGTATGGGCATATATGTGGCTTTCTACAAATGATTTTTGCACTATTGCAAACTACTCGAGTAGAGGTACGATTTGGTATATGATAAATTATTTTTGAAGCATATTAAGAACCTAAAATATAAGGACAGAAGGCTGCAAAAGGAAAGTTGACAAGAAACTTTATATTTTTTTGGGCTCCTTTTTACAAAGGATGCCCTAATACCATGTAAAAAGAAACAATAGAGAAGAGATGACTAAGGAAAATTTATATTTTAGTGTGTCTATACATGAATATTATAAGGATATTTATATATGTTATATGAGTATAAATAAAGAAGGTATTACACATAATTACATATATGATTCCAAGTTAAAAAATGAAAATGATTGTTGTCTTCTAAAAATATGTAAAAAGATGTGTTAGCAAGAGTGAACTATGTCATGATTAACATGCGTACAGTGCTTTTATATTAACATTGTCTTACCTTATATATCTAGTTTAGGACTTCTAAAAGTATGCAAAAAGATGTGATAGTAAAAGTGAACTATGTCATTATTAACATGCATGCAGTGCTTTCATATAAACATTGTCCCAACTTATATATCTAGTTTAGTTTTCTATTCGATTAAACCATTGTTATAATATCATAGAGTTTTTAACTTATTTACTAGATAAATATTTATATGCCTATTAATTACTATTAGACAAATTATCTTCACTTTCTAAAGGTTATCAACTAGGTATTGACATTGACTTACTTGAATTAAAAGTTTTGGATATCTCCAAGTAAATTTGTTGAAGAATTATTGAGATCATATCACGATGCTATGACATAGTGTTATAATTTTTCAAAAAATTATTTCAATAGAATAATTTTAGGACTTTTTGGTACAAATTATTCAATTACCTAACATCTAATATAAAATAAAATTTAATTTAATTCTTAAAGTTTTTTATAAAATTTAGTTTAAATTTAAAATATTTTTAAATATTTAAAATAAATCTTAATATTTTAAAATATTTAATTTAAATCTTCACCTAAATATTCTATTAAAATTTTCATCTTAATTTGTTAATCTTTATTTGTGGGACCTTATAATAAATGACAAGAGGGAGTTATCTCTTGCCTCCATCATAAACAATAATGTCTTGAGAAAATTTTCAAATGTTGCCATCTCCAAGTCCCATAAATGTTCACTTTCTTCAATATATTGTTTTTCTCTTTTCTCTCTTGCTCCACATAACTATTTACCATAAAAACTTGAAGGAACTAATCTTAGACCCTATATATTCCTCTATATTGCAACATTATACTTTGTTTCTTCTTATTTGTAGGTTTTGATGAAGTTTTTAATAACGGTTTGATTGAGTTGTACCATAAAAAGGGGGTAAGGATAGAGAACGTGCTTGGCTCCTCTACATTTCTTGACTATGTACAAAGCTAGAGTTACGTGACGGAGACAAAAGTTCAATAGGTTTTATGAAGCTATTGGGTGTGCAAGAATTTGGTTCTCTGTGTTTGGTATTCTATAGGTTTCATCTATCGTGTAAGCATTGAATCCACATGCTTAGAAGATGGAGTCATCCAAGTTGTTGAATAATCAACTGCAACACCTAACCCTCCGTCGATTTCATTAGCTTTAGTGAGTATGTGTGTCTCTTTTTTTTTTCTCTCTGTTAGTGGTGAAGAATTTGGACCTAAGATTTATCCACCAAATGTTAATAGAGTAGAAGCTTCGGAGCTAGTCTCATATTTTACAATGCACTGAATGAATTTGGAAGAAAAAGATAGGCCAACAATAGTAGATATTTTTCCAATTTGGAGATAGAGGATGGACTATAGAATTAGATGACAACATTTGAGAAACTTCCCAAACTGTTGTTGTTTAGGATGGAGGCAAGAGAGGCTTACGGGGCTCTCTTACTAGTTATTATGCCCATCTAACAAAAGAATCTACAAATAAACTTTAAAAATAGTTACAACAAATTTTTTTAAAGAATTTTTTAAAAAACGGTCAAGTTATGTTTTAAATTTAAAGTTTTCAAAAGGTTAAGATTCATTCTAAATATTTTAAAACATTTGAATTTAAATTGAATTTTGCTAAAAATATTAAAGTTCAAATTGACCATTTTGTCAAAAGAAACATAACTCTAATTTTTTTGAGAGAAATTGACAAGAAGTGCTCATTTCTTTAATGAATTTCTCTTTGTATAAAGAAAGATTAAGATTCAAGTTTAATTAAAATTTAACTCAAATTTACAATTAAAGTCTAACCTTAATTATATAATTATAATTTAATCTTAATAAACTCAAATATGCCACGTTTGATAAATAATAATTAGTTTATATCTTATTTAAAAATAAAATTTCAGATTTCAATTCACTCTAGTAAAAAAAATCTCAAATCATTATTAGTCAAGTCTGATCTATTTACTTAATTATCTTTCTATAGTTTATGCTACATTTAAATACAACTAATAAAGCTGCCACCAATCTACATGATTGTAATTTGAATTAAATAATCAAGATTTCATTATAATTTCAACTGCATAACAATTATTATAAAATTTTATCTTTAATATTAAGCATTAAGTATAATTAACAAAATATATAAACATAGAGAATATTTTCATTAAATAAATTAATAATTTCATGAATAACAAAATTTTCATCCAACTTAGGTTCTTTATTTGTAAAACTATTATTTCACAAGTATCGCCAATGCATCAAATTGTTGTTTGCTCGAATTTTAGACACACATCACACATAGAGGAAGAAGACTAACCTGAATTTTTGTTAAAAGCAAAGCAAGAACTTTTATTGTCTTTTTCCTATTCCTTTATCTTATATAAATGATAGTGCAGAGGTATATTGCCATGATATAAGACTCAGACCAAATCAACTAGCTTGATTGAATCAAGTATTAATATGATTCATTTTCAGTTCAATTTCTACTTTTAACTATTGAGAATAAAAATCGGTTGGTTAAATAATAAACTGGTCGATTAAATAACTTCTAATCCACGAATCCAACCTAATGTTTGAATTGATTTAAGGTTACTTGACAAAGTTTAGAAATCATAGTTTCAAAATAATTGTTTTCTTTTCTTTATCCTAGTTTCTCAAGTTAGAAATTTCTTTTATTGTCCACATATATATACAAAGAACCAAAAGTTGAAAAGGCAAATAATGAATTCAGTCTTCAACCTATTGTGAAGCTTTTAAGATGGTGTCAAATCACTTTTTGTAAAAAGACAAGACACATTTTGAAAAATCTAAGCGTATCCGCATGTAAGGGTGTGCATTATTCGGGCCGGCCCGATTATCCAGCCCGGTCCGAATTAATTCGGGTAGCAAATTTTTGAATTTCGGGTAATTCGGGTAATTCGGGTTTTACCCAAATTATTTTCGAGCCG
>JANZLD010000006.1:56562887-56573071 GCA_026413575.1 Erythroxylum carthagenense
CCGAATTACGTTATAAAATTTCGGGTAATTCGGTAATTCGGGTAATTCGGGCCAAGATTTTCGGTAATTCGGGTAATTCGGGTCGGGTAAGTTCGGGTAATTGAAAGTTCGGGTTCGGGCCGGGTAAGGCAAAAAAAATTTCGGGTAATTCGAGCCGGGCCCGAATAGTGAAAATCCGGCCCGAATTACCCGAATGCTCACCCCTATAGATTTAAGTTTATTTGACAGAGTTTAGAATATATTCTATGCAACAAACTTTATGACAAATTTTGTTTGTAGTTGCTATTGATCAATAATTAACAAAAATACTTTTTTTCATTTAATAAGATTAGTACTTATTATCATCAATAATCAGTCATAAGGATGAAAGCTTCCTATTTGATTTAAGAAATTTTATAAAATCTTTAATTTTTTAAAGAATAACATTAAAAAATCATTAATTAATAATTTAGTATGAATAAGTAGTCTTATTTAAGATAATTTAATAATGTGTAAAGGAATAATTCTTAAAGTTTAAAGAAGTATATTTAAAGAAGGGTATAAAAATGTTATTAATTAATAATTTAGTATAAATTACAATTGTTACTTTTAAGTTTTTTATTAGACTTAGTTTTGATTTTAATTACTAGATTTGATTTATTATTAGCTTATTATGTAATAATAAAATTGGTGTATTCAATAAAATATTTTATTTTTATTTACTCTTAATATTTTATTTTTTATTTATTATATACTAATTTTATAGCATTTTAAAATCAGTTCAATGTCCATGATTTTTAAAACATTGATATGTTGAGAAGAAAGCTTACCTTCTTTTTGTATACAAAGCTTACCTCCTTTTTGTATACAAATCTCCTCTCTGCATACAAATGCATCAATCACCTAATAAAATATAGGAATGTAAGTCGAATTTGAGCTACTAATCGATTTGAATAAAAGATCTATAAACATCCCACCCGCTCCCATGATAATGGCTCAGACCCCCCCTCCTAACAGATGGTAGGATCTCTTCCAACATTTGCTGACGTAGTTAATAAAGAGATTAGAGTAACTCCCAAATCCTAATAATTTGACATACTAGAAACACGCGAAAGATTAAGCAGTACTAAAATACGAAAGCTTGATAATGATAGGAAAGTTCATGAAGAACGTTGTCAGGAACGAGAAATACTTGGAAGTCGTAAGTTGTCCGTAATCTATGGCCTGGAACCATATGAGATATATCCATGGAACAGCTCAGGCAGATGAGAAATGGCACTCCCAGACTCATTATTTTCTCAACCATAACAAACAGGTCACACAGGTTCCATGAGCTAACATCATCCCGGGTCCCCTCTATGAAGTCACCATCAGCTAGCTGCCATGCGTTTAAGTGAAAAGACGGATCTGCAATTAAAATACATAATTGAGATAAATTAAACAAGGCAATGCAATATCGAAAGATTGCCTATGAAACATGAAACAACTCCACTATACAATATTAAAGTTCAATCAAGTCTATAATCTCAACTAAATATGATAATTTAACTTTATTTAAGTGAATTGTTATCGAGTACGCACACAAGATGCAACTTAAATGATGTGATGTACACTAAAGCACTAAGCAGTTCTATTCAAGTAACCTAAAGATGGCGTAACTTAAACCCACAACTTGCAGCCTAAAAGTCTCTTTCAATAAAAACTAATCAAGAACATCAGCTTAAGTCCCTCACATTTATATGCACTGTATAATTTAAATTTAACCTTGCACACCTGTTAATAGCGTATTCGAATAAGGGCTGAATTGTTGGATTTTGTTAAGCTCAGAAGCTTGATTAAACTTCAATAATAGGAGAGCCCAACTTATGGAGTGCACTAAACCCTTTTGTCAAACAATAAGAAAAGTTCCCCCACTTTCCAAAGTTTTATACTAATACGCAATCCCATTTGAATAGACATCAACGAGATTACAACACAGTTCAAACAAGAATCAAACCACCAAAAAAATCAAATAAGATGCACACAGAAAAAACATGGTTGTCGGAGCTTCATAAGTCAACCAAACCATAGCTGACAGAACTGGTTGTCACGATTACGCCTTCTGTGTTGCAGTATCATACCAATAATAGGAACAATATATGCGTAATGGATCACGTTTTCAGTTTCAGTGAGAACTTAAAAAAGTGACTCATGATAGAAATGCTGAATGCAGAACTATAAATATGTTTGCGCTGATGCAAACATCAAGTGCAACTGGTGATGTCATTTCAGATATCAATCAAGCAAGCAATACCAAGCAGTATGATTGATTAACCTACAACTTCAACTTTCTATCAACACAGATGTTATGACTTGAGCAAATTTGAAGAAAATGAGACAACTGTTTGGTTTTATTATTCACAAGGATATTTGATGTGCTTCCCCAACAGTAGATGTATTACCTCAACTATATTCAAAAATGAAAACATTACAGAAATTTGAGAACAGACCTTGATAACATCACTGCCAAAAATCAACCTTCTCCTAAGCATCCACTTTCCTTCAAACAAGGGTAGAAGAAAAATTCAGTCCAGCTGAAATCTTGTATCTAGATGCATGCATTATACAACTTCTTATCCATTTATCCATCTTTCTGAGTTGTGTAAAAAACTAACTGCAAGAATAGGAAGGAGCATCTAACAGTTTTATAATACAAGAACCAGTCAATCTGACTAAAAAGGAACCTCAAAAATCAGATGGGAAGCAAGATCAATGCTATAATCAGATCAAAGAATACAGCAACATGGACGAAGCTTGGAAAACCTGATTTCTGGTTGAATTTGAAACTTCTTACCCACCCTTAGTAGCCTAATTTTCAATTTCATACATCTAGCAATAAGTAAAAAGAATCTTTTATTCACTTATTTGCTCCAAGAGGGTGCATATGCAAAGTTTAGCAACAGGAAACAGTGTGTAAGTAGTATTATATCGATTTTATGCATAATAGAACAAATAAGATTGGGAAGCATAAATCAGAGCAGCTCCGTAAAAGATAAAGCTCAAAATAGTTTTAGCTCTAATAGTTTTTACCTCTAATATAGTTTTAGCTTCATGGTTCAACGCTTTGCATAGAATTTCATAATTCTTCTCAACTTCCATCTGGGTAAAACAGTTAACTCCCTTTACGAAAAGAAGTGAAAAATGAGATTATGAATAAAATACTTAATAACCACATACCAGGGGATCAACTTTTGATGGTGATATGCGTGATATAGTATATCTGATAAAAATTAAACCATTAAATTACCAAGAAAAGAAAAAATATACCCAAACATAAATGCCAGTCAAAGACAAAGAGTAAACAGATCTTCATTAAGGAAGAGCAAAAGAAAACAAATTCTTGTACATTCAAAGATAATCACAGATTATATAAAAGAGTTCCACATTAGAAGGGTGGGAAGATTAAAAAATGTTTTCAACTTTCATAGTCATTTATACTGTTGTAAGAAAATTGCTGGGCCGTATTTCACCTCTGCTCTGAAATTTCAATATTTCACAATCTTACAGAAACAAAAGTTTACCTCAGTTTGCTAGTATAGAAATTCATGGCTGCTGTGTTCGCTTTTTGAACAGTGAGGACTACAGCACTCATGCGACACTAGGAAAAGATTGAAAGACGGATATAAATTTAAAAAATATGAAGCAACTCAAGAAATTGAACATTAGAGACAAACAAAAAGCAAAAAGGTGTTTTTACAAGAAGGAAACATATCTACAAAAAAACAAACAATATAACTCATGCACACCTTGTGAGCAATAAGCTCAAGTAGTTGCATTAAAAATTTCCCCATTCCCTTCCCTTGAACGCGAGACTCGAGCTGTATTTCATAAACATAAAGAACAGGCAACTCTTCCTCCAGAGTGAAGCGGAAATGTACAAAGCCAACTAAAGGGGACTCCTCATTGGCACTATCGCATACACCATCACGCACAAATATGTAATGGGCATTAGAGGAAACCATATCCCTACGCTTTGCTTTCTCTTCCATTGGCCACTCTGGACCAAATGCCGCCTCCATATTTACCTGTACAGTGTTTTTTTCATTAGACGCCAATTTCGGTGACACTCACTAATAACCAATGACAATAATTGACCGTATACACCTTGAGCAGATTTTGCATGTATTGCTTAACAGAAGATGAGAGCTTGTCTCCACTACCAGATTCCAAGTACAGAAACAAGCCTAATCATGCAAAAACGCCAATTTAGTCTCCGAAATAAGCGTTTCAAGAGAAATTTAGCAAAATGGACAGTAAATGTATACCATTTCTATCGTAACGACAAAAGGGTCGGAACGAAGCGAGGTGATCCTTGTTAAGAGAAGCTGATTTTAACAATTCATCTACTGCTTTCTTCTTTTCTAGTACCTAGATAAAGCCCAGTCACCCACCATTCAAAGTCAGACAGATTCTGTTTCAGAAGCAAGAACGATATTATAAACAATAGAAAGGTTATAAAAAACGGCATCGCCTTTTGCTGATTATGAATTACCTCTTTGCGTTTAGCCCTCTTCTCTCTGCCCATGTTACTCGACTTCATAGCTGCTTTGTCCGTCGCTTTATAATCCTAAACAAGACGAGGGGAAGGAAACTTTGTTTCCGCAACACGAATTTATGTTCACATACTTTCTTTCCAATGGGGCGCCCCCAAAATAGCGGCTATGAAGTCGAATTTATAAATTAAATTGCTAATGAAATGATTTCAGTTTTTAAATTAAATTAAATTATATAAAAGCCAAGTCAAATTCAATCAAACCATACAAATTTGATTTGATTTGGTTGGATGAGTTGAGTGGTTTTATAAAAAGTTGAACTACCATGGTACCGGAGCCAACATGTTTTGCCCAAAAAGCGATATAATATGCTGTTACTAAAATTTTAAGAAAAGCTAATAATAGAGATATTGCGTAACAAAAAAATGGGTTAATTATATATATATATTTTAAATTTTACTCAATTTTACATTAATAATTTAAACTTTAAAAATAATACTCAATTTATTATATTTTAATTAATTAATTACAATATATTAATTAATTGAAATATTGTAACTACCATGGTAAATGAATTATATTTTAATTAATTATATTGTAACTAATTAATTAATTATATTTTAATTTAATTAATTGTATTATAATTTATTGTAATTTAATTAATTGATTAAATTTTAATTAATTACATTGCATTATTTTAATTAATGAATAATTAAATTTTAATTCATTAATAATAATATTTAAATTAATTATAATGTAATTAATTAATTAATTATATTGTAATTAATTAATTAAAATAATTTAATTAATGAATAAATTATATTTTAATTAATTAATTAATTACAATATTTTAGTTAATGAATTTATTATATTTTAATTAACTATATTGTAATTAATTAATTATAATATTTTTATTAATTATATTTCAATTAATTAATTACAATATTTTAATTAATTATATGAATTATATTTTGATTAATTATATTGTAACTAATTAATTATATTTTAATTAATTATAATGTAATTAATTAATTACTAATATTATTTTAATGATTTAACTAATTAATATTAAAAATATTTTAAAAAAAGAACCGCTACTTAGGAATGAGTTTCATTCCTTTTACTAAATGGAGGGTATAGAGCATTCTCCAAAAGTGAGATATCAAACTATTTCCCCTATAATGATAATTAACAACCAACCACTCACTTTTCATCTCTTATCCATTAATCTCTTCCCAAACCCATCAACCAAGCACTACCTTAAAAATTTCTATGTTTTTGCTTGTGTATTTGATAAAAGGGAATACAAAACTTTGTTTCTCTGTCTATGTTGTCGTTTTCTAATTGTGGATTAGGTTAAAAAGATGAAATGATCATGGATAAAGGGGAATAAGTCATACTGAAGTCTAGTTTCTCTAGTACTAGAAGCGCTTTTTAGTCTGTTATTACTATGTTGCTGCTTATGGAAGATAATAGTAGTGTTACCCAAATAAACATATGAACTGCCAAATTGTAGTTGATAGGGCTTGACTTACTCTACCACCTTACATCATTGCTTTAAAGCTTATTTGGTGGGAGCGTGTAATTCACAAGAGGTAGTTATTTCCTGGTTAACTTATTGACCATGTTCTACACCAATCTATTCTAAAGGAGATATCTCAAAACTTGTTTAGGCTTTTCTTTCCTTTCATTTATTTTATGGAGGTGAATCCTTTTAATTAAGATGGTTGAGAGGGTGAAAATAGTTTTAGGATGAGTGGACAAATAGTACTTTGTTGTAGTAATTTATTTATTTACTTTATTAAATGTTGTTTTAGAGGCATTCTTGACCTCTTTTCTCTTCAACTTTACTATTAACTTACAATTGTATGGTTGAAATTAGGGAATAACTCTGACTTCTTATACTTTTGCTTCCATGAGGACATACATTTTTCAACTAGTTACTTTCAATGTCTAATCTATAACTAATCTTGAAACTATTTCATTCTTCTAAGTCTTCTTGTTAACATTTAGACAAAATTAAACTAACTTAATGAGTGCTTCGTTAGTTGGTATAGGAAGTAAGGAATGGGTAAGTAACGAGAAAAGATGGTTGCTGATATATTATTATTAGATGAATAATATTTTTATATTTCCTTTTGAGGCAATACTCCATATCTCCCAATATAGTGAGGAATAGGAATGGAAGCCATATCCATTTTCATTTATCACTATATTCATTATAATTCTTATTATCATTCCCCTAAATGAACCAAGCATGCCCTAAAACTATTTTGTGAAAATTCAAGCTTATTCTGCTTCAATATTACAAATATTAGTACATCAATATTTTGGGACAATTTAAAACTCCATAAGATAAGATGGAATCATCTAAACAAATACTTAATTCTCTAAGTAGAACATACTAGTTCAACAGAGTAAATAATGCTTGATTGACAACTTCAAAGCTTGTATTAAAAACTGGAATACGTATTATTAAAGTTTATATCACACAATGGTTAAGTTTATTAGTGTCTTCTAGTGAATTATTAAAATAGTTGCTATTATTAGTCTTCGTCCCCATCTTACAAAGAGATTGTGATTGATCATGCTACGACTTCTCATGTATATCTATCCCCAAACTTCAATGGTGAAAAATAAAAAAAGAATACATATATAACTTATCATCATGATGGTATAAACCTAAGTTGGATAATCATTGTTTGATTACTCTTAATAATAAATTAACTTTTTGCATTTTTATTTCTGTTCGGAATGTCCAAAACAAATCCAAGTTGTCAAAATGAAAGCCATATATTACTTTCTCTTATCCATTCATTTGTTTTGAGAAACCAAAACTTATTTTGAAGCATTGACAAACATTGAATTGATACGATCAAATATTTAAAGTTTTCACTACTATTATTAAACTAATATAAAATAAATAAGTAGCAATAATCAATAGTATCAGTTGGTTAGACACTTAAAGTCTATTACTGTTTCCTCCATTGTGTTTATTGACAACGTTTTATTTTTGATATACTTATGACATGTGAATTGTTTTTGTAAAAACCAATCTAATACAACCTTCATATTTAGATTATAACTTATAGAAAATATAGCCTAGCTTGTTTCTTGTGTTCTGGTTTTGTTTCATGAGGTGCTTAATGTTTTGATTTGTTACACTTTACTATGTTTCGTTAGAAATTAATACAAAATTCTTTGTAATATAGATTTTAGTAAATTTTGAATTTCATTATGGTAAGGTATTGGAAAAGAATGAAACAACAAATATGTCGGGGCAAGATCAAAAGGAAGAGGGATACTGGCGTTAATAAACATAGTTTGTTAATACTAAAAAGAGTATCAGAAGATGAAGGACATAGAGTTGTATCTATGTTTTACAAATTTTCAAAAGAGTCAATGAAATGCTTGAAAGAGATGAGCATACACTATAATAAGGACATGTTTTTGATGCTTCAGTGCATTTAAGAATTGAACAACCACATTGTTGAAATATATGGTTATGATAATCTTGCAACTGATAGTAAATAAATTCATTATAACATTGACTAGGAAAATTGAATATTCCAAGTTTAGGTGTAACTAGACAAAGAAGATTTTGTGGTTATAGAGATGGGTTAACATGAAAATAATATAGGTGATGATAAAATTGATGTCTTTCAAATGCACCAGAAAATAAAACCTAACTTTGCACGACTAAATTTATAGTAGTGGCGAGTGAGGATCATATCCACAAGAGATCGATGTATGTGTAGCTTTTGTAATGAAAAGAATCAATGTTTAGGGAATATGGGGTTTTGGTTTGAATCAATAAACAAAATAAAATAAAATTCAACTAATAAAAGCAATTTAAATCAAACAATCAAGAAGTGATAAAATTGATGAATGAGTTTGGAATCTAGTTTTTAGTTTAATCTCAGCCTACACGCAATTAAACATACTTCATCTTCTTGTTGTTCTCACACCTCTTTTAGAAACTATTAATCGTAGGTTAATAATAAGCTTTGTTAACCTCGATTCTCCCTTAGGTTGTGTTTAATCAAAATAAGCTCTTTAACTAAACCTAGCTATCAAAAAACCTAAAATAAACTCTTTAGATTTCATAGGAAAGCCGTATTATGAATTAGGAAAATAAATTAATCTAGGCAACAACTATATAAGTTTGGGTCATTTAACCTAAGTCAATTATCTCTACTGATTTGTCACTATTAGTTTATCATAAATGAATTGAAAACATAACTATTACGTATTGTATTCGATATTCTGGTAATAGGTTCTTAAATAAACAATATATTGAGAATGAGAATATTAATCATTCATACATGAATACCCAAAACATTAAGCTAAGAATAACACAAACAATTTCTATAAAGAGAGAGAATTGACAATATATGAAGAGATGCCTAAATGAGTTCTTCATCTTTTATTTCCCCTATGAAATAGAAGAAGGAATATTACCCTTCCATAGATCCCAAAGAAGTAAGGTTTTTTCCTCCTTTGATGTTCCAAAAAAATTCACACTATGTTTGACCAATTAAATGTCTATTTATAGAAAAATTTAAGTTTCTAGGTAGTGCATCACAAACACCCATTTTGTGATTATACATAGTTGTTTAAGTGGATATAAGGCTGTGCATCTTCCAAGTCATACTGAATTCTTCATTTTCTTGCATTTTCTTGTCTCATCTTCACTCTAATCTATCTCCTTCTTATTCCATAAAGACAAATGAGTTTGAACATTAAAAGGATGGTTCAAGGAATGTGATTTTAACTTATTTTAGTTCTTGTGCTTCCAACCTGACCTTAAAAAAAAGAACCAAAATGAGTATCTTAAGCATTTCATATCATTAATCACTAAATGTTAAAGTAATGTATAATCAGTTAAGCACACATAAAGCTCTCCACACTCAACTTTTGACCCTCATTGGGAAAAATAAAAAAGTCAAAGCTACAATCCAAAACACTCATTTTCCATATTTCCTAAGAAGAGATAGTCATGAGAAAAGAGGGATAAGTCATGAGAAAAGAGGGATAACCTTTAAAACCACGACAAGAACTATACATTAAAAGCCTCTACTCATGATCGATCAACAAGCATTTCCTTTATAAATTGAGCAATCTAGGGTAGAATTTGACAAAATGTGTTTAAATAAGTTACATATATAGGTACACTCAGACATCATTTATAATCAAGACATTCTACGACTTTACATATTATTTCATTTCTCCAACACTAGCATTCACATGCATAATCATGAATCAAAGTACTTTTTTGAGGTTATAATGTGGGCAAAACTTAAGGTGAGATGTTTTTAGGTAGTGTAGCATAAAGGTCATCAAAGCTAGTAAAGCAAGAAAAACACTCAATGTAATATCAAGTGCAAAAACTAACATTCACTCAAAATTGAGTATCATCAGCTATGATGAATGTAAAAACTATATTTCATAACTCATATTCAAACCTTCACATCATAAACTGCATGAACCACAAGTCACTCACAAAAATTGACGATAAACAATACTTTGTATTCGTAAAGAGTGACCTTTCAAAACGTTATCTCAGCCATTCACGTCATAATCAAATCACCATTTCTGTTGGACCCCAAACCTGTTTCCATGATATTATTAAGTATGAATTAAGTTGCTAGTATGATTTATGGTATAATTTGA
>JANZLD010000006.1:56574082-56587302 GCA_026413575.1 Erythroxylum carthagenense
ATGAATGCAGTGAAATCCTACCAGTCTATCCCAATATTACCATAATGCCCTTGCTAATAGTAACGGGATGTTACACACTAAATTGCTATCAAACTTGGAATTTCATAGTTTCTTTATTCTTTTGCATCTTTTTGATTCAATTTCATCTCTAAGGTGTTAAAAATCATCTGTAAACAATTATAAGATAATTCGATTAATTTTGGATAATAATTTCAACACATTAAAGATAATTAAGTATAAAATAAGTGCAAATTGATAACTTAACAATTAGTTTTACCACAAATGAATTGAAAATGATACAAATATAATGTATTGTATTCCATATTCTAGTAATGGGTTCATACATAAACAATCAATTGAGAATGAGAAAATTAATAATTCATACATGAATGCCCAAAACATTAAACTAAGAATAACACAAACAATTTCTTGAGAGAGAGAGAGAGAGAATTAACAATATAGAATTAAAAGATGCCTAAATGAGTTCTCCGACTTCAATTTCCCCTACGAACCGGAAGAAGGAAGATTATCCCTCTGTATATCCCAAAGAAATAATTTCTTTCCTCCTTTCGTGTTCAAAAAACGAATCATGTTATGTTTGGCCACTCAAATGTCTAAGTTTTTGGTCGTGCATTACAAAAACACCCATTTCATGCCTACACGGGTGTGCATCTTGCAATTCATGCTGAATTCTTCATTTTCTTGAATTTCCTTGTCCCATCTTCACCCTAATCCATCTCCTCCTTATTTCATAAAGACAAATGAGTTTGAACATCAAGAAGATGGTTCAGGGAATGTGCTTTGAACTCATTTTAGTTTTTGTGCTTCTTCCAATTTGTACCTAAAAACAAATTTGAACCAAAATGAGTATCTTAAGCATTTCATAACATTAATCACTATGTGTTATAGAGTAAATGTATATTCAATTAAGTACATATAAAAAATCTATGCAATTGATGATTAAAAATATATTATTACAAGAATTAATAAGAAGAAATATGAGAAAAAAGTATATAATAGGTTTGATTGTAATAATATTGTGGATAAGGTTGTAAGAAATGAAAATATAATAATAAAGAGTGAACTTATTTAAATAATTTACAAAAAAGGAGTTTATTAATGTAGCAAATATAAGGATAGTAATGTTAAAATTCAATAACCTTTTGAAAAGTAATATCGGAGTAATTTCTATAACAATGATATCAGTATAATCTTTAATTCCATAACTTATTTATGTATGATTTAATACTTTCTTATTATTTTTTATTAATTTTGGAATTGTTAAGGCTGAGTGTTACAAATCTTAATCTCTAATACCACCATAAGCTAAGGTGAATAATCAAAATATTTACCATGAGTGTAAATATTTACATCTCTTTTAATCTTCTTTCCTTGTTCAGTGTCAGCCCTACGCAAAGGTAAGAAGGGTACTCACTTAGGGCCTACATTGATAGTGTAGCACCCCCTTATCGCAGGGTACACACCAGTATGCCTAGAGGTCATTCCGGTACATTTCCTACGTTAAGGGTGAACTACGTTCGAACAGTACATTTACTTCATATGGCATCATATCAATATTCACTTATAAGGAATCATAAGAAAATAAGAATATATTTTTTTGACCAACTATTCCTCATTTCATTTCTCAAAATTGAAAGTCTACATTGAGTCTTTCAACCTTTACTACATGTACATGAACAAAACCTAGTACAAAAGTACTACATGAAGGAGGAAAATATAACAAATCTATCTAAGCCATTCAAAAATCCCAGCTGACCGACCTTTGAGCCATGACTTCTCTTGCCAACTCACAATCTACATAGCAGTAGAGCCCCTCAGTAGCTAAAGTCATCTCTCGGTCCTGAAAAGACAACATTGCAATTTTGGTGAGTTTTGCGAAATCAATGAGGTAACCATCATCGATGGTTCACTCAATTCATGCAACACATCAATTCATATCATAACTATTTCACAAATTGGCATTTCACATGAGTTACACGTTTTCATTTAAGCATAAGCAATTCTGCATTTCAATCAATCAAACATAGTTAATGAGATGCATATGAAACACTTTTCCAATTATTACGTTGTTGTGACTGAGTGCCTGTACTGTCCCATATAGGACTCATTAAATGTTGAGCATAAGGCTCTGAATCACTTATGAGCTCGAGGCTCAGTTTCACTCGTTGAGCTTTAAGCTCTAATTGGTGGCTTCTCTGGTCACAATTGCTATTATTTGATTATGCATTCATGTATGGAATGCATATACCACAATCAACCATATTATAAGCATATAGGTCTTCACATTCACATACAATCAGCACTTCAATATCTCAATCTACCTCACACAATCATCGGACCTTCTGTCCGGAATCCACAATTAAATACATTCATTTATCATTCAAAACATGAATTAGGCAAACAAGTAATTAAGTGAGACCATCTAGGTTATTCACAGATTGCTTCTGAAGCTAATGCCTGAAAAAACTGGAAACGTTTAGAAGTGGACATTCCATTTGCTCCTCTAAAAAAAATAGCATACACGATATCACAATTTGCACCATTAAGAGTGTTCAATAATGCACATGTATGAATTGAATTATGTACAATGCATGTTCATGATAATCTCGGGTATCACTCCATAAATTCTTCTCAACACCATCCCCATACCAAAACTCATTTAAGTATAACTAACACTTAGGTTTATGCCTCTTTAGAATCATTGAAATCACGATTCATTACTCACTGGCTTACTTTCAGACTTTCCAAAACACCCTTTTGGGTCTACTGTTCACATATAATCAGAAGGTGAAACTAAGATAATTTGATCATACTCTCTTCTATAAAAGTGTTCCTCTATGTCTTATCTTTTCATTGACACCAAAATCACTCAATTTGGTTCAGTAATATGGAAGATATATCTCAAAAATTTTCAGGCTATTCTTAATCAAAAACAGTTTACTATATACAACTTCCATCTAGATATTTAATATACAACTTCCATGAAGATTAATCTTTTTCATGATATTTTTAGCCCTATTTCTCTAGTTTATTCCAAATTAAAAATCACCTCAATTGGAATCCTACAGATCAAAAAATCATCACAATAATGAAGTATGTTCAGTAGAATATCGCCAGTTCATACTCCTTTAAGACCACACTCCCTACATCTATCCCACTCTTTTCACTCAATCTTTCCCCATTCATTTTATATAGCTATGATTCTTGGTGGAGATGTATTCAATTTCTTACGAATCTAACGGTTCAAGAATCAAATCATTTGGATGTCTAGAGAAGAAGTTATGGCTAAAAGAATCTAACATGTTCATGTCCTTATGCATGTTGTACATGTCTTAGCACAATTTCCATAACTCTCATTAAAGTTGTCAGAATGACTTTGTGTTTGAACTATTGGAAAGAGGACTTCGAGAGCTACAACTTTTATGAAGACCTCAAAGGCCAATTCTATCATCTGACTTCTGTATCGTCTCACTTTTGCATCGTCTCACTTTTGTTTCATCTTAGTTGTATCATCTCATTTCCATCGTCTCATTTCTATCGTCTAATTTTCTTCCATCTCATTTCTTTCGTCTCATTTTCTTCCGTCTAATTTCTTCTGTCTCATTTTCTTTCATCTCATTTTCTTCCTTCTCATTTCTATCATCTCATTTTCTTCTGTCTCATTTTCTTCCGTCTCATTTCTTCCATCTCATTTTCTTCTGTCTCATTTCTATCGTCTCATTTTCTTTTGTCTCATTTCTAACATCTCATTTTCTTCCATCTCATTTCTATCGTCTCATTTTCTTCCGTCTCATTTCTTCCGTTTCATTTCCATTTACAGAATGTCTCCACTTATAAAGATCATAACATTTAGCTCTGATGTCCAAAATTTTCATACTATATACTGTTGGAAAGATAAATGAAAGATCTACAACTTTGAAGAAGGCATCTTAGCTAAAATCTCTTTATATCAATCCCAAATTTGCCCCTAAAATCTGAAGAAAAATTTTCCCTACACACACCATCATACTGGACCAACTTCATAACTTCATGAAATTTTGAGAATTTTAGGGAAAGAACTGAAATTCAATGTCTGTATACAAAATGTAGCCATTTGTCTCTAGTTTAATTCAAATCAAGAATCATCTCATTTAGAAAAATAGAGAAAACGTTATGGATAAAAGACTGAAGCACACTCAGTGAACATTTTTCAGATTTTTAACCTTTCAAAATTTTACAACACCCAATCGCTGATAGTCTGTCAAAACACTAAATTAACACTATAACCAGATTTTTCATCCACAACAACACAGTATTTAAAAACAAACATGTAAATGCCATTTTCATGCAGATGATAGTAACTTATCAACTTTATTTCACAAATCCCCAACTCTAAAGGATTTCTTCACCACTTACGAGCTAAAAACTCCAAAATCTTCAAGCCCTAAACTCCACACGTTCTACGTACCTCACTAAGCACAATGACCAGCTTCTCATTTTTCTCAAGCTAGAGGACACAAATGGCAGAGTAGGTTTGTTAAAGAAAAGGAAAAACACAGAAGTTTCTTAGAAAGTATTTGAGGGAAAACTCTGTGTTTCAAAAGGAAGTTTGAAAAAGATGATAATAAAGAAGGGACTTGGACAAGACTTAACCTGTCAACTCCTAAAGAATAGTAACCTACTTCTAGCAAGAGTACAAAAGCCTAAGTGACACTTGTCACTTTCCCCATACCTAAGTTCTAACCTAGTTTCTTTTGAAACTAACTCCCTTAACTATCATATTTACAATCCAACTATCTCCAAAGCTCCCTTTTTAATTTCTTTTCCTATTTTCTACAATTCCCAAAATTTATTCCTATTTTCCATATCAAACATTCATAATTCTCAAAAATTCACAAATCAATCCAATTATACCTAGAATTCTTCATGAATACTTGTACAATTATTTTCATGTGCAGATAAATTCACTAGTCACATATATATGTGTATGGCATACTATGCATGAGCATAAAGAAGCAGATTTAAGTCTCTTATTAGTCACTTACCTTACTATTCTAATCCTCCCACAAGTAATGTGGTGTTACATATAGGGGGCTATTAAAAGAGTTGAAAATTAAAATTTTATTTATTAAAAAATAAAAAATCTATGTATTAAAAAGGATAAAATTTAAAAAGTCAATATATACCAAAAAATTTCTTGACAATTTACCTTTTAGAAACTAAAAAGAAAAATTGTATAGTTAAGTTTCTCATTGTAAATATTAAGCTTTATTGAATAGAGCTAAAGAGGAGTTCGATTCTAACCATCAATTGGGTGGTCTGATTATTCTTTTTCAATCTTGTTAAGGAAAAGATAATAACAAGTTCTTTTTATATTTTATATTTGTGTTTGTTTCAGATGCATACATTTACGCAAGTTAAAGGGTGATAAATATACACACATGCATATTAGACCTAAAAAAAAGGAAATTTTGAGATTAATTTGTTAGAGACAATGATATATTTTGTTAATATTAACAATAATATATTGATCTTGATACTATTATTAATGATTTTGCATATAAAAAATGTGTGCAGACATTATTTTTCATGATCATCTACGTGCTTATTAGTGCAATTCTCTTTGTGTTTAACAAATGATATTGTCATTCGCTTGCTGCTACTATTATTTTATTATTGTTGCTATTATATTTAGTGATTTTATTGGTGGTGACATTTGCAAAATGATGTTAACAATTGTTATGATCATTTAGTTTTTTTTTTAAGTATGTAGAGTTATGACTTGAGTCACTTATATGTAGAAATTAAATTTTAATAATAAAAATATGCTTTTATAGTTTACATATATGTATATTGTAAATTTATTAGGGTCCTTGTTTTTTCTTTCTCTTGGGCCTATAAAACTTAGGAATGACTCTATCCCCATGACTAGGTTAATCCCTTCATTATCTTCTTACCAAACTTTAATGATGAATTATTAGAAAATAAAGAGATAAAGAATAGAAAATTATCAATCAAAGTTGTGTCGTGGATGAACCACTACCTTAAAAGCGAATTTGGCACTACCCAGGAGGAGTGGACAACGTTGTTCGCTTTTCAAGGTTAACATAGCCAGCCTCCAACATTTGCATTTGTGATCAAAGCTTGGGGAAGTAAACTATAATTACCCATAATAGATGTAGAATAAAGAAGAAGATAAGAGAGGTTGTATGATTGTTCATCTTTTTGAATCCCCATAAATAGAGCACCAAAATCTTAATTTCTAGAGTCCAAATCGTAACTGAATTTTGATTTGTTGGTAGGTTGTTTTCAAACATAGGGTAGGATTTTAAAGGAAGAAAGACCAAGTCAAAAGGTTGTTTTAGATAAGGATAGAAGGGACTAAAAGTCAAAAGGTTGTTTTAGATAAAGATAAAAAGGATTAGAAATCAACAACCATTTTCCAACAATCCCCTAGAAATGGCTTACTGGCATAAAGGCATACATATTCTCAGCAAAGAAAGGGTCGTAAACTTAAGCATCAATATCTTTTGTTTGAATTGATACATATTAAAGTGAGGCAACAACTTAGTTAATGAAGTGAATTGCTCTTGAACTTTAAGAACTCAAATTGCCCTCAAAACAGATATTATACCCTTATTGTTTATTGCTCTACAATACTATAAATACTTTAGATGTCTATGCACAGACCTTAGGTTCTAATAGGTGCTCTAGAAAGATAAACTAAGTCTTTCATAGAAGGTGGCCACACCTTCACACCCATATAGGTGGCTTCATCAAATCTAATTATTTTAGACCACCTAACCAAAGGGCTATAAAACCATTAAAGACTTTATGATCTAACCTCTTCCAAATGGTATTCTTCAAGTCCATTCAAAATAGAACCACTATATTGACTATAAATCCACAACAAATATATATATAATTATAACCCATTAAGTCCATTTAAAATAGAACCACCTAATACTAGGCTATAGAACCACCAAATTTGTGACAACAAAAAATTAGTCATCAAATCTTATACTTTGATTTATGAGTTTAAGTCTCGTTCCTTTAGATGATTCGAGAACAACTCTCCTTGTGAACCTGTTTATAAGAGGATCTGCTAAATTCTTTTTGGATCTGACATAATCCAAAGTAATTACTCCATTCTTCAAACATTGTTTAATGAAATTATGTCTAATATAAATGTGTCTTCTTTTGCCATTATAAAAATAGTTTTTGGCTACCCCAATGACTACTTGTGAGTCACATTGTAGGGAAACAAGTATTGAGGATCTCCCTCATAATGGCACATCGGTCAAGAAGTTCTTAAACCATTCAGCTTCTTGACCTGTCAACTTAAGAGCAATGAATTCAGATTCCATGGTGGAGTATGCTATGCATGTTCGTTTTGATGATTTCCTTGATATAGCACCTCCACCTAAAGTAGAGACATAGCCATATGTAGAACTAACTTTATTATTTTTAATTACCTAATTAGCATCACGAAAACCTTTAAATACTGCAAGAAATTTCCTAAAATGTAAGCACCAATTTATAGTACCTTTGAGATATTTAAGTAATCTATGAAGTGCATTCCAATGTTCATTACTTAGTTTATGAGTATAATGACTCAATATACTAACTGCATAAGCTATGTCTAGCCTAGTATAATTCATAAGGAACATAACACTTCTTATGATTTTAGCATACTCAGCTTGTGAAACACTAGGATCATTATTCTTTTATAGAGATATGCTTTGATCATATGTTGTTCTCAGAGGCACAACATCAAAACTGTTGAATTTCTTTAACATTTTCTCAATATAATGAGATTGACACAAAGAAAAGTCATTTTTAGTTTTTCTTATTTTGATACCAAGAATCACATTAGTTTCTTTTAAATCTCTCATATAAAATAAAGAATATAAAAATGTCTTAGTTTCATTAACTACATTTATATTAGTACCAAAGATTAGCATATCATCAACATAAATGCATATAAGTACACAATCTAATCCAAATAATTTTGAATAAACACAATAATCAGACCCATTCATAATATTACCATTGCATGTTAAATTTTTATCAAATTTTTCATACCATTGTTTAGGAGCTAATTTTAGACCATAAAGAGACATTTTGAGCGTACATACCTTGTTCTCCTATCTAAAAGATAAAAAGCCCTCAAGTTGTTTCCATATATATTTTTTATTCTAAATTACCATTAAGGAATGTCATTTTTACATCCATTTGGTGTACTACAAGAGCGCAACTAGAGTTCTAATCGTAGCAATTTTAGTCACTGAAGAGCAAGTATCAAATACTCAATGTCTTTCTTTTGGGTGTAACCTATAACCACTATTCTGGCCTTAAATTTTTCTATATATCTATCAAGTCTCATTTTCCTTTTAAAATCCATTTACATTTAATAGGTTTACATCCTTTGGGTAAATCTACTAACTCCCAAGTATGGTTTGTTATTAAAGAGTCAAGTTCACTTTTGATGACTTCTTTCCAAAAACTAGCATCTATAGATGTGATAACGTCTTCATATGTTTTTGGATCTTCCTCTATTGAAAAGGTTGAAAAATATCTTCACTTAATCTATTATAATCATAATTTTCAATTAAGAAAGAAGTAATAAAATTTGGTCTAAAAGCATTTTCTATCCTTCGTCTCTTACTCCTTTTAGGTTCATTTTCAAGATCATTCAGAGTAAAAGGTAAAGAGATGGGCAAAACAACTTTATTAGAAGAATAAGCAAAAATGATATCATCTTTTCTATTTAAAGGAAAGATATGTTCAAGAAATTCTACATCTTTATATTCACAAATAGATTGTCACCAAAAGACATAAATCTATGTGCTGCACTAATTTGAGCATAGCCAACAAAAACACTATCAAATGTTTTAATTCTAATATTGGTTTTTCTGAATATTGAGAAACCAACTTTAGCTGAACACCCTCACATTTTCAAATATTTAGGATTAGGAGCAAAACCTATCCACAATTTATAAGGAGTTTTATCTAACTTTTTGTGAGGAACCTTGTTAAGTATATAGCATACAGATAAAATAGCTTCCCCCTACATATTATTAGTCAAACCAGAACTTAGCAACATGACATTCATAATTTCTTTTAATGTCATATTTTTCTTTTTAGATATGTCGTTCTGTTATGGAGTATAAGAGGAAATAGTTTTGTTATTATTCCATTTAATTAACATAATTCTTCAATGAATTTGGTACTATATTCTCCACCCTTATCAGTTATAAGCCTTTTTATTTTGTTATTTAGTTAATTTTCCACTTCTTTTTATATTTCGATGACATGTCTACAACCTCGTCTTTTGATTTCAATAAGTACGTCTTTGTATACCTAGAAAATTCATCAACAAGGGAAATATAACACTTTTTACCACCCTTAATAATTATGTTCTTAAAGTCAGCCAAATATGAATGTATTAATTCTAACAAATCAACACTTCTTGATATAACTGTTTTAAAAAGTTTTTTAGTATATTTTGCTTCCACAAAAATAGAAAATTAAAACAATTTTCATCATCTGTAACATTAATCATATGCATGTTTTTTAGTCTTTTAATTGAAGCAATATTGACATATCGTAACCTACCGTGCCACAAATCAATAGATTCAGCAATATAAGTAAAAGCAAGATGAGAACTTTTATTAGGAGCATAAAAATAGTGTTCAAAACAAACAATTCATCAACTAAATACCCCTTCCCTATAAATTCCCCACTTTTGGTGATAATTACCTTGTCAGCCTCAATAACAATTTTTAATCCAACCTTATTCAACAAACTACTAGAAACTAAATGCTTACGTAGTGAAGGCACATGCAAAGCATAATTTCAAGCTAAAGTTTTCCCAAAAGTGAGTTTAAGGAAAAACTTCCCTTTTTTTTAGCATTCTAATAGTCGTGGTGTTTCCCATGTAGACATGTTCACCATCTACAACATCTTTAAGATCGTGAAATAGGTTGTCATTCGCACATAAGTGTTTTGAAGCTCTAATGTCAAGCACCCAATCCAATTTGTTTTCCACCAAATTTGCCTCTACCACCATGATGATGATTTTTTTTCTCTTTAGCAAGATTGATATATGGTGTAGCTGGATTCGTAGGTTTATATACTAGATTTGTTGATTTTTTCTTATGATAGCATTGATATGCCTTATGGCCTGGTTTGTTGCAAACATAGCAAGTTATCCATTTCTTATGGATTTTTCCATCAAACTTCTTGATTTGGCTTGATTTTTCCTTATGCCCATTGTTTTGAAATTTCTTTCCCTTCCCTTTGAACTTATCCTTAAAAGCACCAACATATTCTACAAGGTTAGTTTTAACAAAAAAAGAAAAGATAAGTTTTGCTTATCTTTTAGTCGATTGGCCTCCTTGGTTCTCATGTTACTGATTAATTCCTGTAAATTTAAATCTTTCTTCTCATGTTTCAATTGGTTCCCATAATCACTCTAAGAGGGTGTGAATTTCTCCATTAGCATGTTTTCTTACAGCATCTCAAACATTTTTTGTTAAGTCAAGAAGACTTCACATCTATTAATTTTGGTGACAATCAAATAATAATAATATTAGAAATAAATGAACTATTTTGACAAGTGTGTTAAGCGTGCAGAAAAATAAAAATATCATATAGTCATCACAGAAGAAGCAAAGCATAGAAGAAGCAAAAACACATACGACATGTCATCACAGAAGAAGCAAATCACAGAAGAATCAAAACACAGAAGAAACAAACCACAGAAGAAGCAAAAACACAGACGACACGTCATTATAGAAGAAGTAAAACACAGAAGAAGCAAAAGACAAAAGAAGCAAAAACATAGACGACACGTCATCACAGAAGAAGCAAAACACAGATAATACAGAGATGAAGATACTCTAGTATGTCGGACAGTTAGTTAGTTGAAGTTAGTTATAGAACTATACTAAATAACGGTTGCTACAAGAATCAAGAAGCAGTTATTAAGAACCAGTTGAAGACTTATGCTATAAATACTAGTCGTAGTCGAAGACTGAACAATTTTTTAGCTTTTAAGTTTTACATACTTAGAAAAATTCTGTATTCAAAGTGTGATACAAGAGAGCAAACTCTACTATAATAAAAAGCTCACAATATCTTTCTAGTGAGAGACAGAAAAGGCTAAGAGCCTGAAGAGGCCAAGATAACAGAAAAAATACTTTGTGTAAGAGACCTGAAGAGGCTCTATAAGGGAAGAAAGAATACTTGTAAAACTGAAGAAGTATAGTGAAATCTCAGACGAATTTTGAGGACTGGGCGTAGCCCAAGGTTTGGGGTGAACCAATATTCGCGGCTTCTATCTTCTAACCTTACACTTTAATTTTTCTTATTGTTAGACGAGTAAATAGAAGTTATTTGCGATTCAAATACGTAGCTGCTTTAAACATAATATCTTTGGTATTCATTTGATAGTTGAATTTTTTTTCAAGAAATATCAAAGGTTTTTATATACTCAAAAAGATTACACAATTCAACCCCCTTCTTATGTATTTTGTATACTTTACATGAATTCTATATTAACAAGTGATTTACTTCAGTTGGTATCAAAGCTCGATTTTCAAGAACACCTTTACAAAGTGAGGACAAAGATCTATGGCTAAATCACATGTTTTTATAACTGAAGGTGCCTCGGTCATAAGACCTCCTGCATTCAATGGTGAGGATTATCATTATTGGAAGGACAGGATGCGGCTCTTTATACAATCCAAACACATTAATCTTTGGGATATCATCGAGAATGGACCATATATACCAGTAAATGATGAAGGAAATACCATTCCTCATACCAGATGGTCAGTCGATCAGAAAGCTAGATCTCAATTAAACTCAAAGGTCAAGTTCTTTTTGAGTTGTGCTTTAAGCAGAAGTGAATATGATAAAATTCATGGATGCGAGACTGCAAAGGAGATGTGGGACACTTTATCTATCGCACATGAAGGCACAAACTAGGTGAAAGAGTCCAAGATCAATATTCTTGTACATCAGTATGAGCTGTTCAAGATGAAAGAAGATGAATCTATTAATCAGTTGTTTTGACGATTTCAAACTATCGTTAATGGACTTAAAGCTCTTCGGAGAATCTATGATAATCAAGACCATGTCAGAAAGATTCTCATAAGTCCACCTAAAAGATGGAGACCAAAAGTCACTATAATACAAGAAGCCAAGGACTTGAGCAAATTAAAGCTAGACGAATTGCTTAGTTCTTTGAAGGTACATGAAGTAGAGCTTGATGCAGAAGATAAACCTAGAAGAGATAAATCTATAGCATTAAAGGCTGGTCAAAAAAATCACAAGACTCAGAAAAATAGAAGCTCATCGTCAAAAGCATTGAAGATTGAAGAAATCAAGAATGATGATACCAATGAATCTGATCAAGATTCAAGTGAAGATGATGATGAACTATCTTTCATTTCAAGAAAGATTGGAAGAATGTGGAAAAGAAAGCAAAGGGAAATAAAAATTTTTCTTTGAAGAAAAATAGCAAAAACGAAATCAAGAACAAGAAGACCTCAATCATTTACTACGAATGCAACAAACCAGGACACTACAAGTCTGAATGTCCATTTCTTAGAAGAAAACCGAAGAAAAAAAAAGAGCATGATGGCAACTTAGAAGATTTGGATTCGTCTGAATCTGATTATGATTTGGAAGCATTAGTACAATCAAATATATGCTTGCTAGCCAAAAAAGAAAGTGACGATGAGGTAACTTCTAACTTTAATGAACTTCAAGATGCATATTTAGAATTATTAGAGAATTCACATGCTATACTAAAGCAATATAGATCCTTAAAAAGGAAGTTTGTCGAAAACTTGAAGAACACGGAAGAGTTAGAAAAAGAAAACGTCTGCCTTGAGAAACAAGTAGACGATATAAAGAAGAAAGTAACTATAGATAGATTTAAGGAAATTATTTAGTTGAAACAAAGGATTAATACTCTTTCAGCAAATTTATCAACCTTTACTGAAAGTACGAAAAAAATGAATGACATGATTGGAAGATATAGACACCCTAATGAAAAGAGTGGTTTAGGGTTTACTAATAGTAATACTCATTTCAAAAAGAATTTTGTTTCTTATAGAAAGATAAAGCACTAGTCTTCTTATTATCATTCGATGAATAATTATAAGACTAACCCCAAAGGACCCAAGAAAATCTGGGTACCTAAAAAG
>JANZLD010000006.1:56712162-56742400 GCA_026413575.1 Erythroxylum carthagenense
CCCCCTCTTCGTTCCCCTCCACCCCCACCCCCTACCGAGTCTACATCCTTTCCAGATGTTGCTGTTACCCATTCCGAGGCCCTACCTCGTGAGGACGCTCCTCCCACTCCTGCACCTACTGAGCTGATCACCTTGCAAGCACTCGCCCGTCGAATGGATGCTCTTCAGGAGACTCTTCTATAGGCGGCAGCCAGACAGGAGCAAGATCACTGGTATCGCTAGCGGATGGATGCTTTGATTTCTGCACAGCTACATTTCCCACTTCCTTCTGAGGAAGATGACATCCTTGATGGCACCGGCACATCTGGAGCCGCCCCTTCGGACGCTGCGGATGATCAAGCAATAGATTAGTTCGAGTGTTTCTTTCTATAGTTTCTTTTTCTTTTTGTTGAATTTTTTGTTTTAGCTCATTAGTTGGATACTCAGTTCATTTTATACAGTCCAACTTTTTGCAACCCATTAATCTATAAAATTCTTTTTATCCTTCCCCTTTGTTCTCTTGACGCTTTCCATTTTCACTTTATTGCTTAATTCTGTTACTTGTTCTTTTTCATTAAGGACAATGTGTTATTTAAGTGTGGGGGAGCTTTTCCCACTTTGTTCTTCTTGTTTGTGCTCCATTCTGTCCATTTACATGTTTGTGTTAGTCAATTATGCATATTGTTAAAATTTTAAACTTGGTGATTGTGAAAATTGAGTTTCTACCATTTTTCGACGCGACGTACTGTGCCTTTGCCATAGTGATTGCGCTTGACAAATTCGCCGTAGCAAACTAATTTTTTCCCGCAATGCCACACCGTTGCAGGACCAATTTATTTTAAGAAATTTGCCTCAAATTAACAATTCTCCCTCATTCGACTCTTGTCACTTTTGTTTGTCAAAGAATTTATAAGTTTCAAAATGATTCTTGAGTTTTTGAAAATACTTACCATTCTTTAAATGATAGTCGGATTTGAATAATTTTATTTTCGATGTTTTCAATACAAAGTAAGTGAAGGCATGCTGACAAAGTGGCTTTGTATGTTTTTAAGACTTGAGATTGCTATGGAGATATTACCCTTGTTGAAAGGATATTTGGGCTTCATTTTTTTTCAATTCTTGTGTGCATCTGCTTATTTTATATCTCTCTAGAACTTATTTCAATTCTTAATCAAAGCTTTATTAACTAAAATTTTGTTAACATGATAGAGGCATTCTTTCAAAAACCCTTTGACCCAAACACAATCCCATAAACACTTATCCATTGCTAGCTCCTTGAATCATAATTTTTGAGTACATGCACGTATCTTTGTATGGTGTCAATAGGTTATTTTGCATTTTCTTCTATTTATCTCATTAAAAAAAAGTGTTCTACATATGTGTTCTAAAAAAAAGAGAGCAAAGAAAGAAAAAGAGAAAAATAAAAAAGCAACAAATATGTTTTTCTATGTATGTGTTATATTTATGTTCTTAAAAACAAAAAGGTTATCATTTGTGTAAATATTGTCTTATTGTTGACATCCATTTCATAATTGTAGTGCATGTACTCATAATTTTTCTTCTTTCATCCATTCCATCCATTTCATCTAGCTTTCCATGCATTACAACCCTGAAAAGTCCTCTTGATTTTTGAAATTATAGTTCTTGTAATGGAGAAGTAGGACTGTTACAAGCTTATGGTTGAGAATGGACTAAGAGGATTTTAGAGTGAAAATATCCCAAAACACAAGTGAGATGAGAGCAAACACCTTACCTTGAGTGAAATCTCTTTTGTTCAATCTCTTGGATTAAACTCTTATAGTGTTTATCTTCTTAGCACTCTTTCAATTTGCTTTGGTTGATTTCTGAGAAAGTAATTTTTGCCAATTTCCTATTATTGTTTTAAGCATGGTTAGAATTTTTCTTTTACACTTATGTCTCTTTGACTTTTATAAACTTTGTTCAGGAGTACAAAGGTCTAAGTGTCGGAGAATTTGCTTGAACCCAAGTTTACATTGTAAATTGGCGACACTTTCATAGCCTTTACTATACTTTTTGACTTCTACTTCTTGATTTTGTGCATAAATTAACCCTTGAGTGTGCACTTTTATTTTATGCAATTTGATAGTAAATATTGTCACAATTGGTATTAATTGCACTTCTTAGTTTTTTTTAGAACAATTGATACTGCAAATTGCTATTGTTGATTGTAGGAACCTTAACGAGAAGGGAGTCAATGTGCTAAATTGAAGTCAACAGGAGACTAGAGCTTTCAGGAAAAGTTCACAGTGGCAAAGTGGATCTAACACCGCGACAAAACACAAAGAATCTAGGTTGAGCTTTTGGGAAAAGTTCTCCATGCAAAGATTAATTCTTTCGCTGCGGCGAGGGATCCAGAATAGACACAAAACCTTTCTGGAAAAGTACGCTGCGGCGAACTTACCTATCACTGTGGAAAAAACGTCAAAAACTCGAACATATTTGAAAAAATCACTCACTGATTTGACCCGACCCATCGACCTAATGTTTAAAAACCTGCTAAATTATGTTATACAAAAAAAACATTCTTTACATAGAGAGCTAACATTTCTCACAAATACACTTCTCATCTCTCTCACTCTCGACCTTCATCCATCAATCCACTTCCCTTTTCATCGTCGCTTTCATCATTTTCTACTACTGCCATGGGTGATATCGGTGTGTTTACAGTTGTGAGTGCTCCCAAAGTGATGCTCGGTTAAGTACCATTTCCTCTTGAAGATTTGGTGATGGCTTGAGCTCAATAGGCTTCAAAGGGGAGTAGTTCATTTATGTTTTACTACATTATTATGAACTCCTAAGTTAGGATTTAGCTTTGTAGTTGGATTTTCTTGATTATAGTTTAATCAAGTATTGAACAATGTATTGTGTTATGGATTGGTGGATGTAGAACTTTGAACTTTAATATATGAAGTTTCATATATGTCTTTTTGGTCATTGTATTAATTCTCCTTTATCTGCCTAGTTGTGTTTGATATTGAGATGATGCTTGATCCCAATTGACCTCTTACATTAACTTACCCATTACACACACTAAGATGCATTCAATAAGGTTTTAAGAAATGGAGTTTGTTGATTAATACCTTGGACTTAAAGAACTCTTTAAGGTTTATCATTTGAAAACTTAATGATTTTTTCTCCCAAAAGATTTGTTTTGAACTATGATAGCCAAAGCTCGTTTTCAAGAGGATTTTATCACTTTTGATAATTGTTTGAGTTTTTGGTTTTCATTTCCCAAAAATCTGAAAATACCTTTTTATATGCTTTTCTTTCATTTATCAATTTACTTAGTTTTATCAAAAATCCAAAGCCTCACTCTTAACTAATTTAGTTTGCATTCCTTGACAATTAGGCTAGCTTAGATCACTTGCACTAGTTTCTGATTAAGTGAGACGACCCGAGGTTACACTCTATATTGCAATCCTTGGAATTAAATTTTTGATTCGGTTTCCACGGGAGTAATCCAAAGACTAAACATAACCGATCAATTGGAAAAAGTTTGATTGAAGGAAAGTGAGGGAATCCGCAGGAATAATATGATCTGGTGTAATTTTACTGAACATGCTTTGGCATTTTGAATATATATGGATTTGTAGGGTTCCAATTCAGATGATTTTCAATGTGTAGTAAACTAAAGACATAGGTTTACAAATCATATGAAGAAGCCAAATTCTGATTCAGTCTCTAAGATGTTCCATTTCTGGATGAAAGTTAGGAATTCTTTAGAAACCTAAAATAATAAGAAATAGATGTTCTGAAGAATTTAAATTGTAATTTTAGTTTGAGGTTTCCCAAAATCTGTGCTAAATTCGAAGAAAGGTGTTTGCTCATGTTTTATGGTTCTGAATGTTAGGCTTCGGAATCGGGGTCCAACATCCTTTAATTGTTCAAATTAAAGAAAAATCCCACATTATTTGCATCAGAAAAAATATAACATATCATAACATGATATGGTTGCTTCATAACAAAACTTACAAATATCTGAACAGAAAACCATAATATCAAAACTTAACTTTAAGGTATCAGAATATAACTTGATTGTGTCAAAATATAACTTGATTATAACATAAGAGATTTTAGTTGTATTAGAACTGAACTTAACTTATATTAGAATTGAACATATATTATAACACAAAAGAAGTTTGACTACTAATCCTTTTAACAGAAGTGGGTAACGTGACCAGAACAGAAGATACCATAATTGGTATCATAGAATAAGGGAGACTTATATCTCAGTATCAGAAGACACTGTTGTGTCAAATATAAGGAGACACTCAAGTATTGATATCATGAGACATCAAAGTGTCATAGAAGCAGCTACAGACCCGTCTAGGCATGCCTATTTACCCATGACTGGGACCTAACAGTTTTAAAACAATCCATTTTAGATTTCATAATCATAAGCAAATAATGTAGTGTATAACATATGTCTTTATTTCATTTATCTCAAATTGAACATATTCACTCCCTTTTGATTAAACTTAATATGCCTTATAATCATAAGCATTTGCATCAATATATCAATGAAACACTAAGTCATTACATATCACATAACATCATAGAAATTCCCAATTTGCAAACATCTATACCCAATTCACATCACATAAAACGCTTGGAACACATTTTATTCTTAAGAACACATTCATCTTGAACATGCCATGCATTTTAACATTAGACTCATTATTAATTAATCACACATTCTTTCAGTTATTACCTCAATTAATAGTCCATAACTAGATTAAATTCTACTCAATTAATGTAGCATTATCTAAGTTCATTTTTAACCTCAATTAAGTTCAATCAAACCATTACAAAGTGCCTTAACCTTATGTATGTCAATAATTGAACAAAACCAAGTTTTTCACCTTCTTAACCCTTTTTCACGACATTGGGAATATGCCCTATAATTCCAACGATCGTGCCACAACCTTCAAACTACTTCCAAAACTTAACTCCTTGATACACCTTTAACACCCCTTCACCATAGTTCATCAATTCCACTTCAATTCTACCTTATTCATGCCTCAATTCCATATAAAATTCATTTCTAAAACTAATTCAAGAATCATTCATTAAGTAACTTAAAAATCAATATCTTTCACACATCAAAACCAAATCAGAAGTTATCATTGACGAATCATTTTTCCAGCATTCATTTATCATCATCTTACCACATATTCTATTCAATTCAAGTATCGAACATTTCATATTATAACATGAAATCAAGTTTAGCATTCCTTACCTTCTTAACTTCAAAGAATAACTCCAAAGAAGCAAACCAACTAGTCTTCCAAGCAATCAAACACAACTCTTATACCAATGTGCAAAGTTTAGCACCAACACAATAATAACACAGAAAATAGTAAGAACTGCTTCTTAATACAGTAACTTACAAAGATGTTAAGAGATGATGCTTCAAATTGTAACAAAATTCTAGAAGTTTATGAGAGAGTAGGAGAGTTTTGGTTGAGAGGAGCAAAACGAAGAGAGAAGGTAGAAACATTAAGAATGAGGGATGATTCACCACCTGCCTAACTCTTCATGTGTGGCTGGCAAATGTCACAATTCAACTAGGCCACTTGTCACTCATCCAATGTTGCCAAATTTCAATGCAATAGCTATGTCAAATGTCACTAACTCATAGGCTTAGTCATTCTAATTTTTCATATACCAACTTGACTTGCCATTTGACAATTGTCCTAGTCCAAATGCACATTTTAATACCTCAATTCTCTAATGGTATCAATTAATTACAAATCACTAAATATGATCCATTAAACCAAAATTCAAGTCATATGCAATTCTCAGTCATATCACGATTTTTAACACCTATCATACATGTGTTTTCATGAACATATAACATTCCAACTAAGGTATAATTTGGGGCCTTACAGAAAGGCATGAAGTTAGGGAGAAAATTCAGGCATTTATAACTTCTCCTTTATAAACTTGATAAAGTTTTTCCAACATTATAATAATCAACAAATTAATCAAGTCTCTTTGTCTTTGATTTATCTACCTAATAATAGTGCATCCTGTTATACCCCAAGTAGAATTATATATATATCCATAATTAATTGACATGCTTTTATTCAAATCTTGAAGTAAAGATACATGAATCTCATAATAAGAAAGTGCTTTAAATCCTGGTCCTATTGTTGTAGTATCACCTATTTCTTTTAAAAATGATGAATTTAAATCATTTAAAGGAATATTAAGAGTCATAGATTTATGAATTTAAAAAGGAGATAGATAAAAATGATATTATTACTTGAAAGGTGTAAGTGCATACGTGTCAGTTATAACCTTATAGTAGATAGAGCTACACTTGACTTAGAATGTGGAATTTTGAATGATCTGCAACTTTTTCTAGTGCAATTTGAGAATTTTAAACTTTTTTAAAGATGAAGGCTCTATCTTTAAAAGAAACAAAAAAATTACTTAATGTATAATTCCAAATTAAATTTCAAATAGGTTTATGAGAGCATAATCTTAATAATGTTTCTTAAGCCCAATCCTTTGTCAAACCTCTTAAATTCCCTTTAACAACTTTAATTTAATGTTATTCTTAGGCAATTAGTTCTAATTTATTGACGATTCTAGCCACAATCAATAGAAGAACTAATTAACTAAGAGTCATGCTCTAGTAGTAAGCTTAGAGTGATAATGAGCAATGCCAAAGAGCAAGATGTGAAGGTAGAAAGTTGAATTTATCGAAAATAATAGTACTTTATTTTTGTTATATTTCTATGTTGTTCATTGTGATTTCTTCTATGGGACGGAAGGTGATTGACCCAAAATTAAGGCCAATATTTGAATTAACCGCAAGTGCATAGCATAACTATAGCTAGCGTAGGTAAGTATGAGTCAAATCCTGTAAAGACAATGACTATTAGTAATTGCCATTATCCTATTATCTTATATATGAATTTTATTTTAGTTTTAATAAAGAAAATGAAACTTAAACAATTAAAATAAATAGGAAACAATAATGAGAAAAGAGCAAAGAAAATCACTTGGAAAACAATCAATATCGAGAACTAGTACTAGGTAATGAATCACCCTAAAACCATTAGAAAATTAACCTTTTACTATGCAATTGTTTTATTGAATATTGGATCATGGAAATTCCTGTCATATACTAATTGTAACATATCACTCTCATAGGGCATAAACCCGAACATACCAGAGGATATTTGAGGACTTATTCTATGGAAATGATATATTGGGACAACCAAATTAACTAGATCTTCGACATCTAACATATCATAAGCATTCAAAATATTCATTTCTTCCTATTTCTTTCACAAACATATAAGGTCACGTATGACAACATAAATCAGAATCCATCATAGACATCACACATCAGTTTTGAGTTCAATCTCCTAGAGATATTGTGTATTATGATATGCAATGCTAATGCAAAAGACTCTAACTAGACTCTAAATATTCATTTGATCAGACCTTTGAGCCATTTTCATCCCCAAAATGTAATACTATACTTCTACTAGATCACTTTAGTAGCTAGAACTCCCCTAAACTTGAAAAAAATGTTGCAATCTTGATGAGTTGTGAACTCTGTGAGTGAACCATCATCTATGCACTCACAAAAGTCATATCACAATTTATTACACTTCAACAAGTATATCATATAAGCCATATTGCATATCACATCACATTCTCCATTGACTACAGTTGTATTTCACTATTTCAAAGCAATTCAATCATATGATGCATATAGGGATGCTTATTCAAATCCACATATGTTTTCAGTCTCAATTTTGTTTTGTTGAGACCAAGTGCCTATCAATGCAATTTGTTGTCCTGTACCCATTGTGGGTTACCAAGTTCATGACTGGCCTATACCCATTGTGGATACCGAGTCTTTGTTATCAGAGCCTGAGTCTTTTTTTTTCATAATTTTGAGCTCAAGCTCTTTTCTACACATCGATCACTCTGGTCATAACTCCTTTATCTGATCATGCATTTCAATATGATGAGATGTATCATTTCATATGCTATTCTTTTATTACCATTCATTTCGGTGTGCTTATGCCATATAACTGACTCCTCGGATCTAAGTATGGAATTTATCAATCAGTTGTACATGTATTTCATATTAAACATACAATTCACACAGAATCACATATAAGTAAGTTTACATATCTAATTGACTCACAGTACACTCTAGAAATACAATTACCTCGATGTTCCGATAATGTCTAGATGTTGACGATCACCTTAGGCATCTATCAGCATGCAATACATACACACATATTTCACAAATCACTAAGATGTTTAATCATATAAATATACAATCATGCATATGTATACGTATATGTATATGTGTCATGTTTCAATGCATGCTTAATTGACTTTCTGGTTATGTATTCTTATGCATAGATCATAACTATTCAATTTGTGTTTATACACCCTAAAATCATTCAAACATTACAGCTTGCATACTACCATTTTGCAATCAGGTTTATACCTATAAATTTGCTTGATTTACTCCAAATTCATCAACCATATATTACACTTATCCTTATACATTTTAATGATCAAAAAGCCTCTTATAACACACACACAATTGTTACTTTAAATCTGAAATTTCAGTGTATACATTCACCAAACTTTTTCCAGCAATACATATTCATACATTTACCCAGTTCTCATTTATAATTACCCCATATTCAACAATTCTCATACATCCATACCTTATACACATTACTCATGTCCTTAGGATCATGATTACATTAAAATAATACGTTTATTCCTTTAACAAATCATAATTTCCAGCTTTAAATACAACCACATCAAAATACTTCATTCTTTAGGTTATGACATCAATTACCTACATAAACTTATCAAGCTCTTAACCAATTAATCAAGAAAAAATCTAGACTCATTCCTAGACTTAATCAAGTCCAAATATACCAATTTAGAGTGAATTTTCTCAGCTGGTTCGACATGTATACAAGGTAGAAATTAAAATTCTAGAATTTGTCATCAACATCACTAATGTGTGTAACTTTACTACCTTCAATACTTCACGAATTACAAGCTTAGAGACATTACTAACACCATAAATTTTCCAGATTTAATGTCCTTTAAAGTTACTTCATTTCAAGTTAATATAACTTCCATATTGGTTACACTAAGGCTTACAAAATGCTGCTCACTTATGTCATTAATTGTCACTTTTTACAAACACACCTACAACTCTAATTTTCCATATTTGAAAACACCTTAATAATGCCTATCTTTAGCATGAATTCCTCATCAATTATACTTCAAATCCTAAATTAAATCAACCAAACAACCCATAAACTATTGTTTTTGTATATTAAAAAAACAGAAAAGTACCTATTCAGTCTTCATCTTCCAACACATCTTCAACACTAACACCACATTCAATCCATCTCTAATTAGCCATAATAAAATTCAGCTAACATATACCACAATAGTTTAATATTTCACTTACTTGATTAGCTTGAATGCCACCTCAAATGTCAAGCTTGCTTAGCCTCACATGTAAGAACAATTCAAGAACATTGAGGGAGTATGATGGATTCGACCATTACCAGAAAATGAAGATAGATTTTTTACAACAAGGTATGTATCAACATTCAACCTCTCTCTCTCTTTATGAGGATTTTTCACGATTTTGGGGTGGTGATGGATAGAACTAAGGCTGAAATTCAAGGGTGTGGGTGAGATAAAGGTTTCAACAATGAGAGGAAGAAGAAGGAGAAAGTATATGGCAGCTGAAATTTCAAAAGCAAGGAAAATGACCATAACTTCTATATATATAGCGCAAAATTAGTGATATTTCTTTAAACACACTTTTAATGTAATTAAGTAAGCTACATGTCCTCTTTCTTGGTTGATAAATGTACATATTAATTCATCAATCTTCTAATCATGACAATTAACTCTAAATTACTAATCGTAATCCATCAATTCTTTTTATTGGTAAACCAAAATATAAGACATTAGAAATGCATAATCATGTCACAATCATTTTAAAAATTTCATACCCCAAAACATGTCAATTGAGTGCACATAAAATCTTTGCATTTTTTAAAATCATAATTCATGTGTATGCTAATATTCTGCATGTGAATGAAATCATAAAATCATCGCCTAAATTCACCAAATTAATTCTATAACGATGTAACTCATGTGATTCAGTATTCTGACACTCTAATCCTCAATAGTTTTGGAGACTAACTATTACACTAGTAAGTCACTTGAGTCTACTAACAACTAATTTTAGGTTTATTATTCAAATTACTCAGGTTAAAGTTTCTAAGATTGCTTAACTAATTTGTGAATTCTGCTATTAATTTTGACCTTAATCTAAAGGATTTCTATCAACCTATCTTTAGGTTTGTAATCAACTCCTTTCAATTACAATAGATCTATTCATACAAAGGATTTCTCAATATTTGAGTTATTAAATCAAATTATGTACTAATATTCCAAATCTATTAGAACATATATTAAACACATAATTGAATCACAATAGATCAATAAAAACAATTGCATTAAATAAAAGAATCAAAACATATTGTAGTACAAATTAGGGTTTATCACACCTAGACACTAAAGATGTTTAGTTACACATGATAGAAAATGAAATCAAACAGAAATAAGAAAAAAATTGAATAGAAAACAAAGAGTTTATAATTTTAAATCTCCTTTATTTTCTATTTAATGTTCTTGCAAGGTAGATATTTGATGTTGAAATCTATTGGATTTGTCACTAATTCTTGATCAATATTACCCCTTTTTAATGATCTCAACATCTGGAATAACCTTTGTAAGTTTGGGCTCTTAATTTTTCTTTTCTCACTTCTTTTTATAGTAATTTTTACGGTTTCTGGGAGATACATGGCCTGATACATAACCATGTATTGGACTGTGTATAGCCTATAATATCCATAATTCACAATTCTAAACTAGTTGAGAGACTTACACGACTATAGAAACAATCATGTATCACATAATTATTTTAAATCTCCATTTTATGTTAAATTTCCATCTAAATTCCTCTCCTTTTAGTCCATGAAGGAAATGATAATCTATAAATACCCTTTGACAGCTTAAGTACCAAATATACAATAAAAGTATAAATTATAAAGAAAAAATGCATCAAATATGAGGTATAAATATATTCAAATATGGATATATCAGAAGGAAAATATTCAATTTGTTGGAAGAAGAATTGCAAAACCCATGCATGTAAGAGGCAAGTTTATCTTATTGTAATTTTACATACTTGCTCCTCTAGTATATATGTGAAATTTAAAATGATAGATAACAGTTGCAAACATTTAGTTCAACATATCTCTAGCTTGATAGGACTTATGAGTTACTTTGTAAATGTTGTGTTAGTTTATTATAACTGTATAGTCTATTAATTTCCTTTATGATGTCTGTAGATTACAAATAGATATGGCTATAAACTCCTGGGAAAGAGAGTTTGGATATGAAAAAATGTTCTTCTAAATTTAACATTTCTCACTAATAATCAACAGAAGCTTTCTAGTGAGAAACAAAATTTTAAGATATACATGAGAAATTAGTATAACTTTGTATTTTAATGTAATAAGGGGGTCTAAAATTGATATTAAAGTCAGTAACACTATCTACAATTGAATATAGCCATCAATAACATAAAATTCACCAATGGCTTAGTTGAAAACCACTCGTATAGCTCTAGTCTATAGCTCTAATTTTCTTTAAACGTTTGACCACTTGTCTTTTGCTTCCTATATAACCTAACTTTATATGGCCATTTATACCAACATACAAATTTACCAATATATACTCTTCTATGAATTATTACGAGTCTTTATTGTGTTGAGAAGAAATTAAATGAAGAAGAAAAGTTCAATAAAAAGAACTTATGTAGTATCAAGATAAAAGTTAAAAACTAAAGTATATAAAATAACCTCATTATATATATATTATTTTAGTTTATAGAAGTCACCCTTTTTTTGTGTAATAGATAATATAGAAATCATATTTCCCCTAATCCTTTTTAATGAAGTTATAGCTTAAAGACAACTAAAAATAATTAAGTAATTCTTTTTTGTTTCGTCATATAAAGCTAGTAAATGGAAAACAACGGCTAACTAATCATGGTAAAAGATAAAATTTCAAGTGCTTCAAAAGTGTCAAAACATAATTTTCACTTCTAGTTCTATACTAACAAGCACATTCTTAAATAACTTTAGAACCTAATAATCCAAATGAATATTAACATAAATTTAACAAACATTTTACTTTCAAGTTTAGTTAATACATATAATTTACTTGGAATTTCTGTTAAGGTATTACTCTAACAATGATTATATGGAGATTTGATTAGTGGTTGTTATAATTTGATATTGAAATAACAAAATCAAAAGTCAATAAAAACCTGATTATGGCTAAACTAATGCATGTAAGAAGAAGTGATGTTCTTTATAAGTGAGAAATCACAAATTCACTAAATTTTCTTTTTTTCTTCGAAATCAGCAATGTCCAAGCTGAAATGAAAATTGATTGCCACATTAATATATAGCCTAACATAAAAGAGATTGAATTGAAATAGGAGGCTAGTATTAAGAATTATAAAGAGTTGTAGAGGTTGTAAGAGTTTGAAGAAATAAAATACCAAAAAATGATAAGAGAATAAAGTTAATAATTAAAAGAATTGTAGAGGTTATAGGAGTTTTAAGAAGAAGGAGACTTAAAAATGGTAAGAGACTAGTGTTAAGAATAGAAAAGAGTTGTTGAGGTTGCAGTAGCTTGTAGAAGAAAGAGACCCAAAAATAATATGCAAATAGTTTTAAAAAATAAAAATAATTGCAAAGCTTACAGGAGGTTAAAGAAGAAGGAGATCTAATAATGATAGGAAACCAATGTTAAGAAAAAAAATAATTGTTTATAAGTTTTAAGAATAATTTAATTCCTTAAAATTTTAAGTTCATCAATTCTTCTCTGAAATAAAGAAAAGTTATGAAATTTAGCACAATGTTAAATTAAGTTTCACAATCAAATATATAAGTAAAGATATAATTTATCAAAAAGTTCATGAAAAATAATAATTTGAATAAGAAATTTGAATTAAATATCAATAAAGAAAATTAGACAAAGAAAAATATTGAAATAAAATGTATTTTTTGATGATGAGTTAGATATGCATCATTAATTAGATTGAATCCTTAGTTGAGTAAATGTCCAACGTAAAAGTGAAGTGTCAGTAGGCTTAATATAAATTCCACAAAGGAAATAAACAAAAAAAATTAGAGTGGTTTATATACAAGAAAGTAATCTTAATCTACTGTCTTATATATATATTAGAAGGCTTTAATATTATATTTAATATTAAATTTTATTTAAGAGGAGAATTTTTTTTGTTTAAGAGGAGTGATAAATAAAAATTTACTATTAAAGCCTTCTAAAGTCATATAGAAAAATAGTTGTAAGAAGTCGCACCCTACCTACTTAAAGAAAAGGAACTAAGGAAGAGAGAATTTTAAATGAAAAGTGTTGAAATTCTTCAAACAGATTTGAGTTCAATCTTTTATAAGATAGAGAAAGCATTATAATATATTAGCTTAAGCAATTGCTAATTTCCTAATTTGATTTGTTTGATGGAATTTGAAGTTAAAGAAAATAACAAAAATAAAAGAAATTCTTTTATTAAAACACAATTTGGGCATTATTCTGGAACATGATGGAGGAATTACCTAATTTTAAATTTATAAAAAAACTTAAAATAAAATTATATTTTGTTGGTCTTAAATAGCATATAAATATGTATTCAATTTTTTTTCTATTTGACATTTGAATAAAAAAAAATTGGTTACTCTAATAAATAGTTAGTGACAATTTGATCAATGATAATTACATAACAATCATAACAATAATAGAAAAGAGTAGAAAAAAAGATGTAATCTATTTTAGTGGTTCGGCCAAATAACCATTGGCCTACATTCACTTTCCATGTTCTACTTGAGAATTCACTTTTTTATTCCTTTAATGAGTAAAGAAAAAGTTTTGATACAATATCTTCTTTATTATAGGTAAAGATAAACCTTTACAATCATCTTGTTTTATCATATATGAACAGGAATCCTTTTCAAATATTGCTTAAATTCAAGAGAAAACCTTTAAAAATGTATATCAACAAGTTTGTTAATTGCTATAAAGGGATCAGATAAGGTGATCCCATATCACCCTATCTTTTTTCCTTAGTGATGGAGACTTTTAGCAAATTAATACAGAGAGTTATGGAAGAGACTAAGGGATTTAAATTTTATTCCAAGTGTAGAAGGCTCAAACTATAACACTTGTGTTTTGTTGATGACCTCATAACAATCTCCAAGGCTAATCTCATTTCATTCTTATTTCTTATAAAAGTCTCTAAGATGTTCAGCAGGATGTCTGGACTTCAGGTTAATTTTTCCAAAAGTGGTTTTTTTGTCCCTAAGAGCCTTTAATTTGGAATCCACTTAGTATCCATTACTGGTTTCAACAAATAGAAGCTTTTTTCATATATCTTGGGATTCCTATTACGAATTCTAGATTGATTTCAAAGCACTATGCTTGCTTAAGTGACAAGATCAATCTCAGAATAGCTTCATGACATGTTACAAACCTCTCTATAGCTAGAACGTCACAACTTATTATATCCATCCTTAATTCTATCAGTGCGTATTGGGCTACTCATATTGTTTTTCCCTCAAAGATCATCAAAAAAATTAACAAAGTTCTTATGGACTAGAGGTACAAGAAATCCTTGTAAGGTGAAAATGAAATGGGGGGATGTTTGATTACCCAGATGTAAAGGTGTTCTTAGTATTATTTCTCTTAAATCTTTCAATATTGTTTTACTAATCAAAAGATTATAAAGGTTGCTCACTAATAAGCAGTCATTTTGGTGCAGATAGATCCCTACTTATTTCATAAAGAGCAGGATATGGAATCTCAATGCATAGTACTTAGCTTCCACCATACTAAAATGCATTTTCAAGATGAGAGAAATGATTAGAATACATATTATTCACCTTATTGACAACAGAGAGAGCATATTTTTCTGGTTTGATAATTGGTTATCAGTTAGTTTTTTAGATAAATTGAATGAAGTTGATTCTCTTAAATCCTTTATTAGATCACAAATTTTTATGGCTCAGGATCTCACAAAAAAGGATCAAATCATGCTTACTCCAATTCCTACTTCATTAAAGACTGAAATTATACTAACTTATCTTAACTTGGAGAATGATAAAATCATATGGATGCATATCTCAAGTGGTGAGTTCACCAATTAGTCCTACAGCCAGGTTATTGAAAACTATAAACAGCCTACCTACTATTCCATGTACTAATATGGTCTAGTTTACGATCACCATCCTTAAGCTTCAACAACTCTATGGCTTGCCATGTTAAAAAGGTTGCCTACTGTTGATAGAATTGCTAGATTCACATACCTTACTAATTGGTGCATCTTATGCAAAAAAGATTAGGAGACTCCAGATCACCTATTCTTCAAGTGCAGTTATGTAATAGAATTTACAAGGCTCTATTACAAAAAAAAATTATTACTAAAGGCCTAATGGACTTAAACCAGATGAAGGAGTGTTGCACTAAATTGAGATTCCATAGTAAAAAAACTATATGATGTTTCTGTATTTCTCTATCCTCATTACAATAAGGGATGAAAGGTATAATCGTATTTTCCATGACAAATGCCTATTCAACTAGCAATTTAGATACCTGTCACTGTAGAGGATTAGAACTCACATTAGTATTCATATGCATAGAGATTTGGATTTATGCTTTCTCAGCTCACATTGGAGAGTATAACTCTTAATTTTTTCCTTATTTCTTAATTATGTTTGAAGTGTAAGCTTGTGGTTAGTTTGTTAGCCTTGTAATCTCTATGTTGGCATGTACTAGCAATGATTCTTATTTTCCTTTTATGGCTTAATTTAATTCTAACTTTTTTTATAAAAAAATTGCATAACCATATACAATTCAATTCTTTCTTTTGTTACTTATAATAATGAAATATGACTCAAAATATGATAAGTAAAACATACATGAACTCTTTAGTTACTTAAGGACCTTAGCAACTCCTTAGTATGCTAAAATTCTTTCCACCACTCAAATATTGTTTATTTATGCTAAAAGGTTATACAATATATAACCAACTAGTCAATCACCTACCTTCAACTAGCTAAACATTCTTTAGTTGGGTTATTGACTAGTAGGAGGTATTGCTAAAGAGAAAGTCCTAACCCATTAACTTTTGAAACCCACCATTGGCTAATCAACATAAACCCACCAACAAGCCGATATTTCATTAGTTAGTGGTCTCTTTGATTGCAAACTAACCATTCTGTTTCTTTTTTAACACTTTATCCTTTTAGCCTATACAAAACCTTAGACTAGTTGAACCCCTACAAAAATTAATTTGAAAACTTAAAGTTATATGTCTTTTAAATAATAAAATACACCTTTTTATTAAAAAAACTTAATCAAAACTATTTTAAAAGTTTCCCAAAATTTATTTGAAGATCATGAAATTTTATTTAAAATTTAAAATAATATTTTCTTAATTATTAAATCATTTAAGCATTATGCTTTATATGTAAATCATTATGTAATTCTTAAGCTCCTAACTCATTGTAATTACTAATATTAATGTAATATTAAAAATGATTTCTTTAAACATTGGTCAAAGGCGGGATTTTTACCTTAACATTTGACAAAAGATCTACATAAGCCCTTACTAATATCTTTGTTACCACTTTTATTCCCTTTCTAAGATGTAAATAGTACTATTTTAGTAACGTTAGAGTGTAAAATGGTACCAAAGATAAAAGTAAGGTTTTACTTAGACATTTTGTAAAATTTTGAGTTATAAATCGCACCTATGGCCATTTAGGAGTTAAAGAAACTATGTTTCAAATTTTAAAAGAAATTTGTAATTTAGACTTAAATTTTTTGGTTTTATAAGCTTTTAAGGTTATTTGATTTGAAGATTTTTAAGAAATTAGCAATTTTTAAAATAAAAAATGGGATTTAAAAAATCTAACATCTCAAAATTTTATAAAATCAATGCCTACAATTTAGATATATTTATAAAGCCTTGTAAAAATACAAATTAAATATTTGGAAATGGGATTTTCTAATGTTATAAGATTAACAAGGCCTCTATTAATTTTCTTTATACTTTTGGAGTTCTTTTAAATTTATTAACTTGTCTTTATTGTAAAGTATATGTGCAGTTTAAGTGATAGGTCAACCTAAATAATTAAATTCAATATAAAGTATAATATGTCTTTATTCTAAGCATGATTACACAACTAAGAAACAATAAGAGCTATTTTTATTTTAAAAGTGTTGAATATCAATTTTAATGATTCAGTGGATGTATATTAATGTAAATATTGCTTTATAAAGGCAATCCTAACATATTTTACAATTTGTGGTTGAATTTACCAGTTGTGCCATTATTTGATAGAATAAATTATTAAACAATAGTAGGAAGAATGGTGAGAGACTCATAGAGACGTGGAATGAGATGAAGGCGATTAAGATAAAGAGATTTGTATAAAGTCACAAATATAAAAAGTTATACCAAAAGCTTTTTTTGAAAAATTAAAATGAATTAAATAAGAAAGGAGCTCAATACAACCATAATCCTACTAACAGGATATCAATACACACACCAAACAACATCGTAACTAAAGAAACATCACTGTGAACAAAACCAATTTATGTATTCTCGAAACTTCCAAAACGAGTTAACAAAAAAAATCCCTTGTAAAGTTTCACCAAAAGTTTCCAAATTCGGGCTCCAAAGTCTCCATCGTTAGTGTCTCCAGATGGTTATGGAGGTGAGATCTTTCTAGTTTGATCCTCATAACTTTATCTTCTCTTTTCTTCTTCACTCCTTTTTTCTTCTTAAGAATACTCGAAGGGTCTTCCTGTGTGTGAGGTGAGATCTTTCTAGTTTGATCCTCATAAATTTATCTTCTCTTTTCTTCTTCACTCCTTTTTTCTTCTTAGGAATACTCGAAGGGTCTTCCTATGTGTTTAAGCTTCGACTACTATCTCACTTATCCCAACTATATGTCTTCAGCACCCACAAAGGATCTAACGTAAATATCTCATGGAGGAGGGACTCCATAAGGTAAGAACCCAACTTTAGAATCCTGCAGAACTGTTGTACATGTGGTATCTGGCTAGATTAGGATGTAAAAATTTACTGCTTTACATAATGGGTATTATTGGATTCTCGTTAAAGACTCCAAGAAATAGCTACTCTCTGGTTGCATTTATTCTCCAATTGGTTTATCACTAGTTGCTCTCTAATATTATTAGAGATTATTTTTATGAGGGCAAGTATGTCTCTTTAATTTTCCACAAATCTTTTATTATTCCTATCTCGCTAGATATCTTGAATACATGTTGTAAGGTTACCATGTAAACATCCTTGTCATTACTCAAGTGAGGCTCTAAAGGTATAGAGGACTACCACAAAGAGATGGATATTACCATGATTTGGTAAAATTTGGTAGAGGATAGAGAAGCTATAATCACATAGCTTTTAAGTAGTTTGAATAGAGATATAACTAATGTAACGAAGTTGTTATATTATATGGAGTTCGAGGACATGGTACATATAGCTATAAGGTGTACAGGTAACTTAAGAGGAAGGAGGTAGCTAGGTATGCTACATAACCAAACATTTTATAAAGGCAAAGGAAAAGAGAAGGTGAATAGGAAATCATCCAAAAATAAAGTTGAGGTTATCAAGACTAAAGAAGATCCTTATGAAAAGGAAAAATGCAAAATTAATTCCCAACTCTCTAAATATCATTATAGTAAGTGTTTGCATTTTTTAGGAATAATATATATAGGTTTGCAATTCCTTAATAAGAAAGCTACGTTATTGAGGTATGATGATGATGCAGTGGAAGCATATAGTAATTCAAATGATAGTAAGTCCATGTTCCCAATTAACAGCACATATGATAATGATGGATAGGTATCTAGTAAAGAGAGAAGCACTAGTGGAAGGAGAGCATTACGTGCTCTAGTGATGAAGTATGATATGAAGCTATAAAGCTAAAAATATCTTTCATACAAGATATGGTATGAGAAATAATGTATGTAGCATATTGATTAAATGAGCAATTTGCACTAATACAGTGTTATGTAGCGTACCGATTAAATGAGCAATTTGCACTAATACAATGTTTGACAGAGTGAGGTTCTAACTCATAATTTTGATAATAAAAAAATATATTACTACTAATGTTATTATCCATGGTGGTATTAGTAAGTTCATTTATGAAAAACATAATTTAATGGAAGGGTAAATTGTTGGACACCGATTCTGGAACCCAACTCTTGCTCTAATACCATAACTGTTGAACCCTGCTTCCTGAGCCAACTTTCGAAGTCATAAAACGTGTGTTTGTGCTTGTTACCATGTATGTTTATTCTAATTAACCCTTATTAGTCATCCTGGGTTCATCTTCAGTCTCTGATACCGTAAGTGTCGGGCCCTATTTTCCAAATCATTCTTATACTGAAGCAATTATTCTATGCTCAACTTCCATCCAGATACTGAACATCTTAGAGGCTGAATCAGAATTTGACCTCTTCCGACATCTCAAGTTTACTCCACATTGAAAATCATCTCAGTTGGAACCCTACAGATCTAGATATATTCAAAATGCCGAAGCATATTCAGTAAAATAACACCAGTTCATACTATTCCAACAGATTCCTTCATTTTCCTTCAATCAAAACTTTTTCCAATTAATTCAGAATGCTTCCAATTTTTAAGGAGAGGTAGAAAATGTATTAGGAATCTATTCCTTCAAGAATCACTTTATTTGGAGGTCGGTTTATGAAGTTATGGCCAAAATAATCAACCATGCTCATGTCCTCAATCATGTTGTACCTATCTTGGAACAATTGGTATAACTTTCACTTAAGATGTTAGATCAAGGTCATTCTTAGAGGATTCGAAAGAGAACTTCAAGATCTACAACTTTCATGAAAACTAGAAGACAAATTCTATCATCTATAATGTCAAAAATGGTACCAGAAGATAGGATCAGATGAACAGTGCATCAGGCGATATGACGTCATCACCAGATGATATAACGTCACTAGACGATACGTCATCACTAGAAAAAGCGTCCTCACCAGACAATACGTCCTCACTAGATGAAGCATCCTTACTAGATGACACATCATCACCAAATGATACATCATCACCAGACGAAGTGTCATCACCAAACGACATGTTATCACCAGACGATACGTCATCACCAAATGATACGTCCTATACTCTTGAGCATCTCCACTTATAAGGACCATAACTTTTGACTCTGATATCCAAAAATTTCATACTTTATAGCATTGGAAAACTAGAAAGACAAGTTACAACTTCCATAAAGACAACTTGTCAAATTCATCCTAGATCAATTCAGATTTTGCCCTAAATTTAGAACACGAATTTTTCCCTTATGGAAGACTTGAAATTTTGCACTATGCAAAATTCAAATGTCCTGAGCATAACCTTTCAGCTACCAAAATGATTTCATTAAACTCTCAAATCTCCACTCATTTGTCTCATCACCTTAAACTACATCTGATCAGTCATAATTCCTATCTTCCTTTCCATAGCATCTCACCTATGTGTACATACATACATACATACATATATATATATATATATATATATATATCAACAATTTATGTTGCAAAATCATCAACTCAAGTTGATTACTTCTTCACGTATATCTAACTCCAACTCACATCATCCATGCACCATTCACATTTCATTAACATCAAAAGAATAAGTTTTACAAATCTTTAATGACATTCCAAGCCACATGACATCATCGTCTCAAAATCTCAAATTACAAAAGGTCCTTGAACAAACAAACTTCTTAGTTTCCCAAAATCAACTCAAACTACAAAACAAGCAAATTTGCAGAAATGCCCTTAGACTCTTGATCATTTGGTCTTTTAGCTATCACCTGAAGATGGGATAAGAGGGGGGTGGGGGGTAAGCTTGAAAGCTCGTGGGTAACAATTTATAACAAAAAACAAGCAAAACCTTTGAAAGCATTTACTTGTCACAGAAAATTCTCTTTGAGTTCATAAAACACATGTTTCTAGAATTCTTATCGTGTAGTCAAATTTACAAGCCATAAAACATGAATGCACAAACTTGTTCACAGATCATAAGCACATAAGCATATCAAAATGGTTTGGGTGGATTTAAAATAGAACGTACTACACATTTCCCCTAAGAGTCTTACGTAGTCGTGAATAGAATGTACTAACGCTATCTAACATAATGGTTTTACGTAGTCGTGAACTTATAGGAATACATGGAGGAGCTCCATGCCACTAGTGGGGTAGGCGGGAGAAGCCTTTAACTTGGTCAACATGCACGTGACTTAACTTAGGGGACCACCACAAACCCACATAACATGTAATTCAGGACTTGTAAACTTGTTACCCAAAATGGCACATTTTCGAAACTGGATTTCATATACTTGTAAACATATTACCCAAAATGGCACTTTTCTGAATCTTGACTTTTCATAGAAATGAGATATTTGGAAAATATTTTCGAAAACCTAATTTCATAAACTTACATCTTTTCAAAAAGAATCCTTTCCAAAATCTTTTCAAAAATCATCAACACAATTTATATAGCAAACATATAACAATTTCTCAATTCATTCAAGAAGCGATAGCTGCAACACTTATGATGCAATTGAAATCATTAAACTTTTTTTATTCAAAGAAAACATGTAGTGGCTTATTTACTCTATTATAAACATGTACCCACCTTGATTTCCTTGCTTATAGGCTTGCTCAAAATGTCTCTACTTATGCTTCTCTTATCTTTCTTGATTTCCTTGATTCTTCACCAAATGAAGAGATCTTTGGCTTAAATGGAAGCTTTTCTCTTTCTCTACCTTTTTCCCTTCTTGAACAACCTCAAAATCTCTCTTGAAGGTCAAGAAAATTGAAACCCTAACTTGTTTTCTATTCTTTTCTCTTAACCACCAAAATCCCTCTTCTTTCTCTTTCTTATTTATCTTCTTCTGTCCCAATTCACTTTTTCTCCTTCTCCTAAACGTAAGACCACATTTTTCTCTTCCAATCATACCCTTAATGAGTGTGCAATGTCTATTTTACCCTTCCTTATACGCCTTATGTTCTTTATCCTTAAGTGTCTTGTCAGAAACACCCTTGAATATTCTTATAACCTTAACACTTTAATTCCACTTACCCATTCAATAAATCCTACTAACTTTGACATAATAATTAACTTGAAAAATTCAATATATCAAAACCTCAAAACTCATTTAAATCATGCTTATTCATCAAGAAAAAAAATTCAGGGGCCAACATAAACTAAGTAAGGGAGTCAATTAAATCAATTTATTAATCAAAGGAGAATCAATATGAGAAAAGTGAAGCATATATGCAATTTAAGAGAGCTTTAAAGAAATTTAGTGAAAAAAAATTATAATAAGGAGGGATAAACCCTATTAAGATTTCAATCAATCATTGTAATCCCTCTTATTATCTTATCTTAGAAATTTTAATTAATTGTGGGCTCGTTCATTGTTTGATCGTTTGCATTTAGATCAATGATGTAAGCTAAATAAACAACATGATTATTATAACATTATACTTATGTTTTTAGACATCTTCAGAAGATATAGGACCTAGATTTATGTCTTTATTTTTTTTGGTGTGTTTTGTTTGATTATTTTTTATTAGAGAAAGAATCTAATCTTAATCCATGCTTTATGAGATATTTAATATGTTCTAGTGATGATTGGAGAAAGGAAATTTCAAGAAAAGATGAAGAAGAAACTCAAAAAAGGAAGCAGTCACAATTGTGCACCATGCACGATCATGAAGGATGTATGTTGGACAATTAATGGCTCTTTGTCATGATTGTCCATCCATGCACGATCGTGATAGAGAGTGTATAGAGTAGCTAATGTCCATTATTGTGCAAATTCCCTAATTATAGGTTGTGAAATTTTTATATCTTTTATGATTCGGGACTATTTTTGGGGAAAAATAGATGTGGAAACCCTAGAAGGGTCAAAAAGTATAAAATGAAAAAAAAAACACAAAATAGATGGCTGAAAGCTCCAAATACGAGATTAAAGAGAGATTCCTAACAAAAAAAAACTGCATACTTTTCCAACTATAAGATAGAGAAGAGAAAACATCTAGAATTCAAACTTCTATTCTTTTCTTTTATTTCCTTATTATTGTTGAATGTTAATGATCAATCAATTTGAATATGTAGTTTTAGTTATAGATTGATAAATTTGGTTTAGGGGATACTCTTGAATTGTTTGTTAAATTTTACATTCTTGATTTAATAGAGATATACTTATGATGTTTGATGTTTTATATTTAATATTAATTGAGAGATTAGATTAAATTATCTATGATGTGTTGTACAACAAGAGTTAGTACCATAATTAAACTATAAACATGAGACTAATAGGCAATTGAAGAGAGATATTAATTTTTTATTAGTTACCCTTAGGATAGCTTCAAATCTAATTAAATAGTTAGAAAGAGTTTTTATAGATTGAGAGATCATAATTCAATTATAATCTATTTTAATTGGGATTACTTGGTTAGATCTCTAAAGAGGATAATCATAACTATAGATATTTAGGTCCAGTATTATTAAATTAAGAAGCTGAAATGAAAAAAAAAGGGATAGAAGTAATTCCTAATTTTTCCTCGTTGATTAATCAACAAATTCACTGGTGTATTTTTGATTATCAAATTATCAATTTTCTTTAGTTTATTTTATTTTATAATTATTTTATCATATTATTAACTTTAAACAAAGTGTTACAGTAATTGTTAGGTGACTAATATATTCCTTATAGGAACCATACTTTTTTATACTATAATATACTATCTATATACTTGCAGTATAGATAAGTTTAAACTAAACTTTAACAAATATTTTTTTGTTATTGTTAATGATTAATAAGTTAGCATATAGAACAGTTTTAGTTATTTTGATTTAAGGATTTTAACACTTTCTATGAACATAAGAGCAACTGGGAGTTAAAGTCAACTCTTAGATACACAAGTTTTTGACATCATCAATTAAGAGAGGGAGATTCAAAAAGCAAGATGTCAAAAAGCTATTAAGAGAACAATGGTAGAATAAGGGAACTAAGGAGGATATAAAAGAACCCTCATGGACTTTATATAGCTAGGTTTCAATCCTAACCAACAAGTGATTACAAGACTATCAGTGAAAATAAATAATTTTGAGATTAAACCAGCTTTGTTAAACATGTTGCAAACTAATGTTCAGTTTTATATACTGGCTAATGAGGATCCTAATGCTTATTTGGCTAATTTCTTATAGATATGTGAAACATTTAGGTATAATGGGTTATCAGAGGATGCAGCCAAGGCAAGTTGATTCCCATTCAAACTTAAAGATCCAGCCAAGGTGTAGTTAAATTTTCTTAGTCCAGAGAACATGATGACATGGAAGCAGTTAGTAAAATCCTTTTTGTCTAATAACTTCTCCTTAACAAAGACTGCAAGGATCATAAAGGAGATAACAAATTTTGAGCAAAGTGAAAGACAATCACTGTATGAAGCATAGGAAAGATTCAATAAGTTATAATAAAGCTACCCACACTACATCTTACCTAAAGAGTTCCTTTTGCAGACCTTTAATAATGGAGTAAATCCACCCACTAGAGGCACCATTGATGTAGTAATTGGAGATCATACTTGGCCAAGTAAATAAATAGACTAAAAGCCACTTCTTCTAGCCCACTTAAAGCAATAAAGAAGACCTTATTATAGCTACTTGCTTCTAGAAGAGAGTAACAATATGTAGTACAAAGTGCTTTATGAGCTCTACATCAACAAGAAGAAAGAATAACATTATTAAGGTGTTGCTAGATAATACAAGTTGGAAACATTATGAATAAAAGAGTAAGAAAAGGGTCACATTTGACTACATTAATAAGTAGTATGGAGCTGAAACTCGAGTAAGGAAGATACCAGAAGAGGTGATTATAGGAATCAAGAAAGGTAATGAAGAGAACAAGAGCCAACTAATTAAGGAATTTACAAGGGATGAAATAAAGGATGTTGTCTTTTCTATGAAACCTAATAAATCCTAGGACTAGATGGACATAATGGAAAACTTTTTCATAAAAATTGGGACATGTTAGGAGAAGAGGTTAAAGAGGTAGTGTAAGAGTTTTTCCAAAAAAAATCATCCTCAAAGAGCGGGATAATACATATATATCTCTCGTCCCTAAATAAAGCAATGTAGAAAGACTAGAGCAATTTAAACTTATCACTTATTGCAACTTCCTATACAAAATAATCACAAAGATTCTAAAAAATAGGTTAAAAACAAGCTTGCCAAAAATAATCAGTCCTAAGTTAGATGTTTTCATAAAGGTGAGGTCAGTAAGTATCAACATCCTCCTTTGTCTGGATTTATTAGAAGGTTGCAATTTAAAGAGGAAAATGAAAAACTAAATAATCAAAATGGATTTATCCAAGGCATATGATTTTGTCAAATGGAATTTCCTCTTTAATATCATAAAAGCAACAAATTTTGTAGAATTATTTAGAGATTGGGTAAAGGAGTGTGTAATTACTGCTTCTATGCTATTTTAGTGAATAGGGAACCTACCAAACTGATACAAGCTAAGAGAGGACTTAGGCAAGGGGATACTCAATCCTTTTACCTGTTTGAATTTTGCATGAAGGCCCTGACTACTCTCCTTGCTAGGAAGACAAGTACACATCCTAAATTCCAATACCACTATAGATGCGAAGGTATGAAGCTAACCCACTTACCTTTTACAGATGACCTACTATTGTTTTGTAGGGCTGAAAGAAATTCCATTAATATACTTATGCACTCCATGGAGGAATTCCAAGAGATATTAGGGCTAAGGTATAACCCTATAAAGAGTTGTTATTATTTATCAAGCAACTCCAATAGTTAGGTAGCTTACAAAGTAAGAGAAGTGGGGTGAAACAAGGGAATTTACCATTCAAGCACCTAGAAGTCTCAATTTCACAAAGAAAAATAAGTGCAGTTGATTGTAAACTATTGTTGGAGTCCATTCATGGAAGGATAACCAATGGAGTAATAGGTTCCTAAGTTATGGAAGTAGGCTTCAACTAATATAATCAATTCTGAGTAATGTTACAAACTACTGGCTCAATCTTTTTTCTATACCCAAGAGTATACTCAAGGAAGTAGACAGGAAACTATGAGATTTCCTATGGAATGGCTCAAATAAGGAAGAAGTAAAGCAAAGATAAGTTGGAGCAGAATTTGCAGACCTAAGGATTAGAAGGGTTTGGGAATACATTCATCAAGGGTGATCAATAGAGTATGTATGGATAAAAACCTATGGTGGTTGTTTTGCAAAAAGGAGGATTTATGGGGGAAATGGATACACAATGTGTTCAGGAAAATGATAGCATATGAGCATTGAAGCATAAGTAGGACATGTTAGGGATACTCAAGGAAATCTTAAGCGTAAAAAAGTAGATGCAAAGCTTAATGTTCCATAAAATTGGAGATGGTAATAGACAAATTTTTGGTATGACTACTAGCATTATAGGGGACCTCTATATAAAGTGGATAACATTTAAAACTAATGGTGCATCCTAGAATAAGAGTGAGCATTCTAATTAAAAACAATCCATGGATATGGCCATACCATAGCAGCAAGGATGCTGAAATCATACTGGATCAAGTACCAAGATGCCAACAAAAGAATCAAGATGAAATCAAATGAACAGGTAATAAATCTATAGAGTTCAACATTAAAGTTTGCAAACTCCTTTTACAAAAAAAACAACAACCAATAATGAGATGGAAAAAACTGGTGTGGGATATAGATATTAGACCAGTATGTTCATTTATATTATGGCTGGGGATAAATGGTGCCTTAAATATGAAGGACAAACATAAGATCACCATTAATTCACTAAAATTTGAACTATTAATGTAGAATAGGAAAGTTTGGAACATATCATGATTAACTGTAGATACACAAGGAAAATCTAGAGAGACTTTCTAGCAATTTTGAATATCTATAGATCAGCAAACTCTTGGGAGGAAACAATCAATAGTCAACTAGTTAGTGAACATCAAGATGAAAAATCAAGTGCATTATAAAGCACTCAAGATCAGTTGGCCTTAATGGTTTACCGTATCTAAAAAGAAAGGAATTACAGGATTTTTAGGCAACAAAGTTGTTAGTTTTTCAAGAGATCAGTCTTCAAACCCAACTAACCATTTTAGCTAGGGATAGCAGCTAACATATCCGTATGAGGATGAGAAGGGCACTAGACTAAACCAAATGGACTAAGTTGATTACTAGGAACTATAGGACCTTGTAATCTATATTTTTTGTACTATTCTATATCTTTTGCCTCCTTTGATTATATGTAATAATTTATTAATGAAATCTTTTACCTTTCAATAAAAAATATGTAATAACTTAATTACATAGGATCATAATTCAGTTGAGGTGGTAAAAATCCTTATTCTAACACTTATACTCCTGGGTTAAAAAACCATCCAAATTTCTCTTAGTCTAACAATGCATTAAACTAAATTAGAGTATAAGGCCTACTAGAATTTTAGTAAAATAGGCTCTGTTCATTAAAATCAAAGATGGATAAGTTAATGGATGTGCTTAATTCCAAGTTCACAAACCATTATAAGAGCAAAAAGAGGATGGAAGCTAAGTTTGACCAAATTAAGAAGAATCATGCTTTTTCCATCCATAATTTAGAGGTTTAAGGGGGCGAATAAGCTAAGGCATTACCTATATGAAGTGTGGGGAGTCTCCAAAGCAACTTGGAGTATAATTCAGGGGAGCAACTGAACACCAACACACTTAGAAGTGAGAAAGAATTAGAAGAACCAGTTAAGAAGAAGGTTAAATTCCACCAAGAAGGAAGCTAAGATAAAGAAGATAAAGAGGAAGATAAGAAGGATGAGCCACCATATGTTTCACCAACTCCATAGGTTCCTAAGATTTAATTCCCATAAAGGTTAAAGAAGAATCAAATGGATGCAATTTGCAAAGTTTTTAGAAAAGTTTAAGAAATTGCAAGTTAACTTATTCTTTTTTAATGCCCTAGAGAACATACCCAAGTACGTGAAGTTCCTTAAAGATATCTCATCAAACAAGCAGAACTGGGAGGATCTAAGGAGTTTTACTATACCATATGTAAGGTTAATGGTCTCCCTGATGGAAAATTTTCATTCCATAATTGTCATCCATATGCCCTCAAAATTTAAGGATCTAAGGAGTTTTACTATACCATATGTAAGTGAGAATTTAGAATTTGCTAAATTTTTATATGACTTAGGTGTAAGTATTAATCTTATGACTTTGTCTATTATTAGGAAATTAGACTTAGTAGATGTTAAGCTAACTTTTATTCTTATTCAATTAGCAAACTATTCAATAAGGAAACCATTTGGTGTGGTGGAGGACCTGATAGTCAAAGTGGACAAGTTTACTATTCTTCTTGATTTTTTAGTGTTAAACTTTAAAGAGGATCAAAACTGTCCACTTATTTTTAGTAGACCGTTCGTAAATATAGGAAGATTGTTGGTCAATGTCTATAAAGGGAAAATAGTTCTTTGGATTGGTTATGGACAAGTTGAGTTCAATATGAATATAGTCTTGAATAATCCGAAGGAGGGAAACTCTTATATGAAAATTGATATAGTGGATGAGTGTATAAAAGAGTCAGAGGAGAGCTATAGAGAATAAGCTAATGTTTAGGATGATAAAGAACTAGAGAAGAATGATTTAGGTTAAAAATTAATGAAAAAGATCTTAGAGAGGAAGGAACCACCCATGCCACGCTTCGTTAAGAAAACACCCACTCTAAAGTTGAAACGTTTACCCACACACCTTAGATATATCTTTCTATATAAGGGTCATACCATAGTCATCATAATTTCAAACAAACTATATGGGCAAAAAGAAAAGAAAGAGCAATTAGGACGAGAATGAGAGCCATGGGATGGAAATTTTTTAATATAAGAAGCATAAGTCCTAATGTGATGAAGTATAGAACCTTAACATTCAAAAAAGGAGTTACTTGAAAAATTAAGCTGAAATGTTCAAGCTAATCGCCTTAAATTTAACATGTTATGTTTTAGGTTGGTTTTTTGTAATTTTATATGCATTTGTTGCCTTATTTTTATGATTTTCTAGTAATTTTGATTGATGGATATTCATGGCATGAAGGTGCCCAAGTTCCTTATCCGACACCATCATCACCACATTCTCCATAAGTAGTCTGGCCCTTATCTTATATTTCTTTTATTTTTGGTTTCTCATGTTGGGACTCGATTTTGGATTATTTTAGACCGAGATTGTCTTATAGCTTCCAACACGACACGTTTGTTTTATTTAAAAAGTTTGCGTTCTTGGATGTCGGAATTTGACTTTCAGTGTGATTGATCCGTTTTGGTTTCTTTATTTCCGAGATTTTTGTAAATCCATTCCTTCGATTCCGCTTTTGATTTTGTTTTCGCTTTATGATTTCTGAGCCTTTCGATTTTCTATGACTCCTTAAGATTTCGATTTCCTTTTGTTTCCGCACGCTTTTTGATCCAATTTGTGTTTCGCATTTGTTTTGGCCCACTTTCGGCTTTGAGATCCGTTCTTTCGCTTTCCGCCACTTTGTTATTTGATTTGTGTTTCCATTTTTCAGTTGGGGTCCAATTTCAAAAATCGGGTACCAACATTTATGGTATCAGAGCCCAGTATTAGAATCTTACATGGGCGCATATGTTTGTAAAGAGATTAAATGGATAAAATTGAATTAGTGAGTATGTGATATTGATGTGAATGAATTATCATGAATTATTTGAAGAACCAAAGTGATTGTTTGATTAAGGTGAAGAATTATGATTGATTTTAGGAATGTGTAAATGGAAATTAAGATTAGAATTTAATAATGAAATTGGATGGATTGATTTTGGATATACATATGTGAGAGCCAATAACGGATATTTGAAAGATGAGATTAATGATAGAGATATAGCTATGTATGGAAGTTCAAAAGGATTGAATTGAATGGTATGGGTCCATATTAAGGTTATTAA
>JANZLD010000006.1:56902138-56916245 GCA_026413575.1 Erythroxylum carthagenense
AGAAAATGAGAAAATGTTTGTTTCATTTGTTTTATTCTTTCTCTCATTTTGATTGAAAACTTAAAAACAAGTAAAACTGACAAATTCAAAAACACACAGGTATATAAAAAGTAATGCGAAAATATAAAGGAAAAGAAATTTACTTCCCTTGGATTGCCTCACAAGACGCGCCTTTATTTAGGGTCATTGGCTCGACTCCTTCTCCTCACATGACAAAATTGTGTTCTTAGGGTGTCACATACGACTCTTCCACATGAGGTAGTTTCGGATAAGGCCCTAGTTGATTTTTCCTTTGAACCAGTGTCGGGATGCCTAGCCCTTCACAGGTCTTTCCCAAAAAATTGCTTCAGCCCTCATCTTATGTCCCACCAAAAATCCCTAATCGGCTTATCCTTTACGCAAACCTCATTGTTTTCACTGTATCTTCAGGCATTGTTCATTGATGTGATGATTTAATTTTGCTACCAGCCCTTTCTTTACACCTGCATAACTTATATTTATTCCTCTCTGCGTGAAGCCTCCACTTGTGCCTCTCTTCCTTGTCTTTGTTCACTGTTGCTGATTGAAGTCACAAATAAAGGTCACCACCCTTTTTATTCCTCCTGCCTACCTTCTGCGTATTAAGTGCAACGTTGCAACGTGAACACTGCAACGTTCATGCTGCATCAATGCATGCATTAAACGCATGCATTGTTGTGTTAAGCGCAGCGCAGTCACCAAACCATTTTCTTTTTTTTACTTGCATTTAAATTTCTCTTCTTCTTTGCCTTCCATTTTTCATCATTTAATTTTCTTTGTGAACTCCATAAATACAAACAAGTATTTATCTTCAAAAAATGTCCTAGATGGGGTATTTTTGACTCACTTTAATTTCTTTGCTCCCAAATTATACCTAAAATCATATTTGAATTAAAATGAGTATCGTAAACATTTTCATGTCTACAATCACTAAATGTAAATGATTAAATATATCAATAATTAAACACATATCAGTCTCTTTCAAATAAATGGAATTAAAAGATTTTCAACTACCTTGAAAATGTGCATTTATTATTCTTTAAAATGGTTTGAGAATGTGCCACATGTTTTTGTATATGAGTTTTGTGAATGAATTTTTAGGGATATGGGAATGATTTCAAATTGCTCTGTAATTGTTGTATTTGTGGCTTTTGAATGATTTGGGAAATGGTTATATGCTTGGTATAGAATTTTTGGTTGTGGAATTGTGAAATGATTTTGAAAGAACATCAAGTATATGAAATAGTTCATGCTCATGAAAGACAAGATTTCAAAATGTGCCATTTGGGCAAATGGTTTGCAAGTTATGAGATGCGTGATTAGGTGGGTTTGTGGTGGTCCCCTAAGTATGTCAAGTGCACTTGTCTAAAGACTTCTTCCGCCTACCCTCTAGTGGCATGAAACTCCCCTCACTGACTCCCATAAGTTCACGGCTACGCAAGACCATTTTGTTAGATTGTGATAGTACGTTCTATTCATGGCTACACAGGACTCGTATGGGAAATGTGTAGTACGTTCTGTACGGATCCACCTAAACCATTATAACGTGCTTATGTGTTTACATGTGTTGACAAATTGATGAATGTTTGACATATGTGAATTGTGAATTGGCTTGACAAGTTGCGAAATATATGTTTTATGGATTTTTATGAAAAATTGCTGTGATCATGAAGGTTTTCAATGATTTTTGCTTATTTACCAATTATAAAACTATTATCCACGAGTATTAAGCTCACCCCCCACTCCTTCCCATCCACAGGTGATGAGCAAGATATTGAATGATCGAGTCGAGCGTCAAGGCATCACTCCAATTTGCACATTTTTCTCTTTTGAAGATAAATTTTGTAAAACAATGCTTTAGTTGCATTTTGAGAAATTGTTGTTTTTGTAAAGTTTGTATTTTTGAATTATGATATAAGACGGCTCGAAATGCCTACTAAAGTATTGTAACACTCTTATTTTGATGCGAATGAAATACATATCCATTGTTTTGTTTGTGGCTTTCCAAAGTCTTTATATTGCATTTTTAAGCTTTTCATAGGGGTAGGATTTGTGCTCTAAATTCAAGGGAAATTCTGGAATAATTTAGGATAAATTTGACCAAGTTCTCTTCATGGAAGTTGAAGATGATTTTTCTAGCTTTCCAACGATATAAAGTTTGTAATTTTTAGATATCGGAGTGGAAAGTTATGTTCATTACAAGTTGTGATACCGTATCGGATGTGTGTATATGACAGCTATGGAGAATGATGTTTAATTGTAGTTTTGGTTAATCAAATGGGATGAGAATTGAGAGTTTTATTTGATAAATTTGGTGTTTGAATTGATATGAAGTGAGTTTGCACTAGAAGAGTTGAATTTGGGAAGATTATGAGTGAATATGATGTTAGTTTGGATGTAGGAAGCATTGGAGGGGCTTTGGAGGGGTTTGGAAACCCCCATGTAAACAGACCTTCTCGGGTCAAAAAATGACTCCTAGTCTCAGCAATGTGCATTTAACGAACATGGATGTCTGTTAAACGGACCTTCTCGACCAAAAATGGCTTCCAACCCCGACAATATCCATTAAACGGACATTCACGGGACATCTTTAGTAAATTGCAATTTTTCACCTCTTCAATGGCAAAATGTCACTTTTTGGTCTTCATGCAAGTTGTATATCTAGAAGTCTACTTTTAAATAGTCTAAGAACGAACTCAATCCGACATATTTAACAAAATTTATGGCAATTGCACCAAAACTGATACAAAATGATTAAGGACATACACATGTTGAAATCTTTTGGCCATAACTTCCTCATCCAACCTCTGAATAAAGCAATTCTTAAAGCAATAGATTCCTAAGACATGTATCTAGCTCTCCAAAAAAAAATTGGGATATTTTAGAGTTGATTTGAGAAAGTTTTATTGAGATAAAGTGAGGGGTCAGTTGGGAGATCATGATTGAGGTATGAACATACTTTGGCTTTTCAAGTATAACTTCTTCTATAGAGCTCCAATTGAGATAGTTCTTGCTTCAAATTAAACTAGAGACTTAGAGCTTCAATTTTTGTGAAGAAGTAAATTTGTGATTTTGGTTATTGTCTGGTGTGGACATACCACTCTTGTGAGATGACAGCCAAGGATGGTTCTTTGGAATTAACACTACAGGTTTACAATTAGGACTCCAGATTGTTGGGCTCTGGAAACGGGGTCCAACATATTATGGTATCAGAGAAAGAGTTGAGTATGGAAATGGTGCCCAACAGATTATGGTGTCAAAGCAAGAAGAGGAATCGATGATGGTTAAGGGAATTCCATTGGATTAAGCTTACGTTTCATGATCCGAAGTTGGGCTCTGCAATCGGGGACCAACAACACATTGCTTTTGGATTATGACAACCTGAAAATGTTTGAGGCATATCTTCAAAAATGCTGAACCCAATTGAGTGATTTTTTGTGTCAATAGAAACATAAGACATAGAGTAATACTTTTCTAGAAGATGGTATGACCAAATTATGTCAGTTTCACCTTCTAATTGAACGTAAACAGTAGACTCGAAAGGGGTGTCTTGGAAAAATCTGAAGTGATTAAATGAGAATGAAATATGATTTTAATGGCTTGAAATGAAGTATAAAAGGTGACCTTAGTATGATTTGTGTTAAGGAAAGATTGTGAAACAAAATGGGTGCTTGATCTGGAAAATATTTTGGGAGTATGCTTTAGTCTTTTAGCCACAACTTTTTCTCTAGTTATTTAAACGAGATGATTCTTAATTTGGATTAAACTAGAAACATATGGCTACATTTTTTATGAAGACATAGAATTTTATAAATGTAGAGCCCCCTTTCTGCAGGGTATACATCGGGATGCCCGGAGTTCATTCCGGTATGTATCCTACAATACGGGCGCGCCACAATTTTAGATTTTTCCAAGACACACATTCGGGTCCACTGTTCACATTCAATTAGAAAGTGAAAATGATGTAATTTGGTCATATTATCTTCTAGAAAAGTGTTCCTCTATGTCTTATGTTTCTATTGACACCAAAATCACTCAATTTGGTTCAGTAATTTGGAAGATAAGCCACAATCATTTTCGGGCTGTTCATATTCAAAAACAGTATACTATACACTACTTCCATCCAGAAATTAAATATCTTAGAGACTGAATCACAATTATACTTCTTCATATGATTTGTATCCCTATTTATTTAGTTTACTAAAAATTAAAAATCATCTCATTTGGAATCTTGTAGGTCCAAATATAATTAAAATACTGAAGGGTGTTCAGGAAGAAAATCCTATTTCATTGTACCAATAGATTCCACTCTTTGATTTGAACAATCTTTCTCAATTCAATTTAGAATGCTACAAAATTTTACGGAGGGATAGGAAAATATGTTATAAATCCATTGGTTCAAGAATCATTTCATTTTGAGGTCTAGAGAAGAAGTTATGATCAAAATAAGGAAGGTTGTTTAGGGTGAGTCAACCCTTTTGACAAACCAGCAAAGTCACTGTCGTGCTTAAGCACGACGATGCTTTCCAACCAATTTCAGCAATGTCTCCCTCATGCTTAAGAATGAGGGTGTCTTTTAGTCAACTACAAATTGCATCTTCTTCCTCTCTTCCATTTTTCTCAAGCTCTTCCCAAAATAGAATTTCGGGTCACTTTTACCCGATCAATTTGTCAATGAAAACGAAGGATTTAGGCCAAACTTTCTCTAAAAAATCATTCCTTTATGTCTTAAATTTCAAATGAACCCAATTTCATGAAATTTGGTTCAATATTCTTCAAGTTATGCTAAAAACACAACAGATTGTACCAAACCATGACATAACCCACAAACTCAACTTCCAAACTCCTTAACTTTTGATCTAAAACTCCAAAAATTACAAAATTTTGGAACTTTCATGAAGATAACTTTGTCAAAAACTCTCTAGGGCAGTACAGAAAACTCATGGAATTTTCAGATCAAATTTTTAACTCTTTCACTATTCATTCCCAGAATTTCCATATTCTTATTCACAAGCATCCAACACTTTAGTTTATTAATACTAGGCTTTTTACTCCATTTCAATCAACTCATTCACCACAAATTCACACTACCTCTTAAAATTCAAAATCAACTAAGTTCCATCGAAAACACCAAAACAACAAAAATCAGTGAGTGAACTCTCCATGCTCTACCATACACCATTGACATTTTCAAGTTTTGTCATATTCCATATTTCCTCTCAACCTTCATTTTTTCACTCATTCCCCTCTCAAACCATCATTTTACAATTGCTCTTCAACTAAAAAACCATTTCCTTGATCATCTCTAATGCTTTCATCAACTCACGTATACACTCATATATTTATAAACATGCACAGTGAAGAATAGAGCACATATCACCTTTTCATATCTAATTTTCTACACTAACCCTATACATCATTTCATTGCTATTTCAACTCCAAAAACCATTTCCACATCACCTGATCACTAACAATCCACCAGAAACTAAATTAACACTATAACTAAAATTTTCATCTCATACACAGTGTTCATGAACATACATACGTAAATGCCATAATCCATGCAACTAATAGTAATTCACCAATTTATTTCATAAATCCACAACTCTAAAAAAATTTATTCACTACTTAATTTTTGAAAACTCCAAAAGCTTCAACTATCTTCAAGCCCTAACTCCATGCAAGAATCATATATTCATTGTGTAAGCTTTTCAACTTTTGGTTTCTCTTAGGGTAGAAGAAACAAATAGCAAAGTGGAAGATGGTGTGGGATAAGGAAGAACAAGGTTAACTCTCAAAAGGAGTTTGATGAAAACTCTGTGTAAGGAAGAAGTGTGAAGAAGAAAGCTACAAAGAAGATATTTTTAAGGCAAGACAAACAGTGTCTTTGTCTTTCAAGGTTAAAAGAAACGTAACTTTAAAACTTGGCTGGGTAAGTGACATTTGTCACTTGCCCATTTGTCCAATTCCTAAGGCTTTAACTAGGTTCTCACTTAACTAGTTCAATCAAACTACAAATTTTGCTTCAATTGGCCCTAATCCTCCAATGACATTTTCTTAAAAATTCTAAAGTCATCAATGAAATTTCTTCAATATTATTAAATTTTTATTTCTATATCCATTCATCAATTTACTTGCCAAGTGGCATTTTTCCTAATCCAATAATACTCAATATTTTCAAAAATTTTCTCCAAAATTCACCAAAAATTTCTAAATCAATACATATATTCTCCACATCAATTTTTTTATGCTATAAATTCAAAATTCTCACATACCCACATTTATAACCAATTATACCCAGAATTATTCATGAATGCATATACGACTAGTTTCATGAGCAAAAAATTTCACAATTCATGTGTATGTGTATGACATATTACGCATGAGCATGAAAATGCATTTCTAATCTCTCATTAATCTTTCATGTACCATATTTTAGGGTTCTAACTCTCAATCTGGGAACGAGATGTTACAAAATGAATTTGAAATCAACTATTTTTTCCAAGAATAAAGTATGTTGTTACTTTAGTCTTTAAACATACATTTTAGCATTTACTTATTATGGACCACAATCTTGATGAGTGGTGAACTCATATGTGTTTCATTATAATTCTAGATATGATCAGAATGTATTTTTACAGTGTATTAATCCAGTGTTTGTATATTGGAATTATTAATTGAAACATATATTAGGGAACATTCACACAAATTAAGAGTTTATAGTGATGCCATCACTTCTAGATGTTTTGTGGAGATTGGTGATTAAACTGGCGCCAGGAGTTTGATGGACTAGCTACTCATCAAGTCTTAACACCAAGATGAGATCATGTGTGTTAATCACCATATAGAGTAAAACGGGAGATCTAGAAGGAAAAACCAGCATAAGGTCAAAACGGTAATTTTATCCTTTGTTGTGCAGATGGCTATAATAAGGTTTGCAATTGGACATATTATTTGAAATATGTGTTCTCGTAATATTTATTAATTCAAGAGTTCAACTAATTTTCTTTAATGGAATGACATTTAGTTAATAAGCTAGAATTAATTCTAATAAGATTAAATTAATTATGGGCTTATTGGAGCTTAAATTATCTAAATTCAATAACATTCCCCACTTAGCTTCAAGGAAGGTTATCAAGCAAAGTAAGAAACATAAATGGAGGTTTTAAAGCCCATAATTGAATTTTGGGCTTCCACTAATTAATGGTTAATTAGAAGCCCAAATGAACATCTAGAAATGGGCCATACTTTGGTTTAATTTGATTAATTGGATTAATTAAATTAAAGCAAAACTCTTAAAGAAAGGAAGGTGCAATTTCTATTTTATTAGGGCTAAATGCCCAATTGCATATTTAGCATTGAATTTCTAAATAAAGATGGCATTTATCATGCATTATCATCATTAAATAGAGTAATAATCTTACCATTAAATGGTTTAATGGTTGTCTTTTAATGATGGCATGTAATGTAACCTTTTTAGCATTCATTTAATTAAAGATGAAAGAGGTGTATTTGATGGATGATCTTCCTTCTTTCATCACGAAAACAGAAATTGACATATCATTTTAAGTTATTAGTCTTTTCATAAAGCCATCTTAAAATAAATGAGAAGAGTCTCATTTAATGGCTTCTTTATGTTTGATTAAAGAAATGTGTGATGCATTGGATGCTCTTCCTCTTCTTTCTTTTCATGCATAACCAAAATTGACAAGTTGTAAGAGAGGTGTTCGTGAATTTTTGGACTCTCTGCCCTTTCTTGCATGGCTTAGCCAAAATTTACATGAGAAGTGTCTCATCTTTGGCTTCTTTCTTCTAAGTAAAATCTCCTCCAAATTTATCTTCTCCTTCCCACCAAAGGATCTTGTTAACCAAGTTGTCCAAGAGGAAGATGTGGTAGATCGAATTGGTTGAGGATACAATATCAAGAAGAGGAAACAATAACAAAAAGAAGAGGATACATCACCATGGAGAGGATACATTGTCGAGGACAGGATAGCAAAGTGAGGAGCTAAAGCTGTCGAAAAGGAGTCGATAATATAATCTCCATCTTGTTCTTATGATAATTATTTTCCATACACCATATCATGTATGGTGGCATATTGATTTGGTTATCTTGCTTCTGTTGTGTTATGATTTCTAAAATAAGTTTTGAAATCTACCATTTAACCAAATCTTGCATGTTTTCTTCACTGTTCCAACACCATTCATATGAAAGATTTTTTAAGAATTTAGGTTCTTCCTCAAATCTGGTATATGTGAAACATCACATAGTATCCTAATAACACCATCAAACATATTTTTCCTAACATATCCTATTCTAACAATTTTATAAGCTTTGTCACTCCCTAATCGGATAATTCCAAATTTGCATGACCTTATAACATAAGCCAATCCTTGTTTAACATCATATAATGTGAGTATTATGTATCCAATATCTATAAATCCTAAAGTTGATTGGATGAAACATATATCATATCTTTTTCACTGTAATTTCAATCCCCGCTTTGCAGTATAACTATAAACATTAATAAATCTTCGGCCTTTATCTCATCTCTTTGTTTCTTCTTGTTTAGACAATCCCTTTTTAATATGTTTAATTTGCTAATACTTATAACACTAATATTGTCTTTCTACTATTGTATTTATATCTATAACTCCTCTTAGTAGCCATCCTTATTATACTTCCTCCTATAGTATTGATAATTCCTTACATGCAACCCTTCACGTTAAAAGCTTTTACTGGTATTGAGTCTTTATTGACTGTAAGACAATAGCACAGGGATGATATCTTCATCACCAATTATTTTCTTATTAAATGTGAGAATGGTCACTAGATGCCACAGGATATAGGTAAAGAGCAAAGCAAAATCATTACTTTGTCCTTATATATAATAGTCACATTGAGTCTTTATAGGTCATTAATTATTTGGTAAAGTACACTGATATCTTATTCTATATCTATTCCTTTATACTTCTTTACATTCTCTACTTCAAATACTACTTGATATGAGAGACACTTTCGCATGCATCAACTCTCTAGATTATTTTATATCTCCATACAATGTACAATATCTATGATATGTGTTGAACCAAGGAAGGTTTTAATTGACATTTCAATGACAGCAAAATATTAATAAAGATATGTGTTGAACCAAGGAAGGTTTTAATTGATATTTTGATGACAACAAAATATAATTATTAATAATGTGCTTATTAATTTTATGAAAAGAAATATTAGGATAAAATGAAGTCATACACTCAAGAAGATAATTTATAAAGTTAAACAAAAGAAGCTAAAGTTTACAACTAAAAAAATGAAGATCAAAATAAGAACAAAAGAAGATTAAGGCTCATCAAGGTCACTTATTTGTATGCTTACTCTGTTAATTTGATGATCCAAAATGCTCACCATACATAATAATTTAATCTTACATCATTGCATAAGTCTTTACATTCATTAAGAGGCATTGAAGCTTTTGATTTTAATATAAAACCCCCTTAATCTTTCAAATAATATTTAGGGAACATTTTGAAAAGTGTTTTAATCATATTTGGATTTAAAAAATTATTTTTGAACATTTGAAGTTGTTAAAATCATATTTTTAAGTTAAGGCTAGTGGTCATTCAATATAGGTTAAAGTTGTTAAATTTGAAGAATTGAGAGTTTTCAGAAACATTAGTTGATGCACTGGTTGAATAGTTTTCTTATTGGTTAACCAATATGGGTTACTAGTCAACTAACGTACAACATCTAGTGAATTTAGTGTTGAAAATGCATATTAGTCGACTAGTGCATCGAATATAGTCACTGTAACGACTATTTATTGGCTCCAGTGGCTATTTTGGGTCTTAAAACACTAAAACTAGGTGTTTTCTTATTGGTTTTAGCATCAACAAGCTTTGGGTGTTATATACACATTTTAAAGTTTTTTTCAATCATTTGAGCATCATTGTATATTTATGTTAGTGAGTTATTTTGGAGTTATCAAGTGAATAAATGAGATGCTTTTGAGTTGTAATACTTTGTTGGGTTTTTCAATATTATACTTGGGGGTGATTTAATTGGTATTAAGGTTCCTCTTCACCTTGGAAGAAGATTGTAAGAATGGTTCTTCTTTACCAAAAAAGATTGTATAAATGTTATTCTTTGAAAAAAGAATTATAGTGGAATTCCAAGAAGAGTCTTAGGAATAGATCTCTCCTCATATATAATATATAACATCCTACTACCATAGAGCATATACCGACATTCTAGATAATATCCAAGCACACAACCCATAAAAGCAGCCTGTTAAAGCAGTCACATTAACTTATCAAGGCTTCATATAGAACATAAACATTTCGAAGAACTAAGTTTCCTTATATTATTCATAGACATAAGCTCACATTGTCATTACATTCTATAATCCATATATTACATTACCCAAGATGTCTGAGATTTTTTGTAATTTATTCACAAACATAAACATTCATTACACTCATAATTCATGTTTATACAATACATAACATGTGAAAGTTCATAGCTTTGCAAAATTTGTACAACATAAAACTGGGTACTGGACTAAAATAATCTAACTAGACTCTTTAGAATCAGCTGACCAGACCTTTGAGCCATTCTTGGTTCCAAAATAGACAATAATAGGCTGCTACTAGATTGTCTTAAAAACTAAGTCACCCTAGTATCTGAGAATCAATGTTTTAATTTTGACGAGTTTGCGAACTTAGTGAGCAAACTATCATCGATGTGTTCACTCAAATCAGGACACAACATCACAAACATATAATCCAAATTCTCAAATATATCACATTCTTCAAAACCGATTCCCATTTATCACATCATTTGGTTTTGATACCAAAACATGATATATGTATCTCACATTTCAACCAACACATTATGAAAACAAATATTTCCTATAGTCATCTCAAGTAATCCATTCACTCCTCTCAATCATTCATTTCAACAATATGTACAAAAATATTTCATATTATTATTTCAACACAATTCAGTAATTCTTCACAACTATCCACATGACACATACATGATATATCTACATATATGCAAATGCATATGAGACTCTACTTTTTTTTTATTTTATTATGACCGAGATTCAATTTAACTATCCCATATCCGTTGCAGATATCAGACTCATTTCTGACATTATCCCATAACTATTGTGGATACCAAGCTCATTAATTATTGAGCCTATAGCTTTTTGTGCACATTTATGAGCTTTAAGCTTCTTTCCATACTGATTACTCCAATCATAACTCCTTTATTTAATCATGCATATCAATGTCATGAAATACATTAAATAGTATAATATGCCATCAACAACTTACATTCGATGTACATAGGCATTTATCACATTTATCGAATCTAAGTCTAGCATTCAACATTTAGTTGAGTACTCATTTCCACATTCACAAGTATATGAGGTGTCAATCTCACAAGGAATTAGTGAATTAATCGAATAATAACTTATGAAAAGCCTAAAAGTGAAATTAAATGAAAATAAAATTGAGCAGAAAATTAAACAATTGAATATGGATAGATTGAAAATTGAAATTCTAAATTAATGTAAGGAAATCAAAATTGAACACAGCCAATTGACAAATCGAAAATCACTAGAGGAAGATTAACCAATTATGATAAAGGGGATTTATCCTATCATCTAATAGTAACTTAATTACTTTTGAGTTAATTCAGTATCGATTTTAGAATTTTAAAGTGCTGATTGTTCTCTCTTGAGTTCTAATCTTTATCTCTAAATCATAAAACCTAATTAAATTCCATTAAGGAATTTGCAATCTATCAATTAGCAAACAATCCACACATCCAATTAGATCTTGAACACTCTAATAGAAAATCAGGTCCACTCTCTCAATTTATTACCAAAGCATATAAATACGAAAAACAATCACAATACCCAACACATTAACATCAAAAGTAATCAAATTAACATTGATTCAAGAACAAATCCCTAAAAGAGTTTAGAATATCCTTAAACCCAAATTAGTCATCATCATATCGATCTTATACATCAAACAAAAGAACTAAAAAGATGAAATTAAGAGGTTCACTTGGAGTGGACTCGGCTTGGTAGCAGCAACAACAACTCCTTCTTTCTCTCTCCTCATCTCTCTCTTCCTTGGTTTTTAACAAATGTAGCAAATGGAGTCTTCCTTAGATTAGCTCACTCTTTTTTCTTTTATAGTCCTAAGGCTTTTTAAGGTAAAGACTAGGTTTTATCTAGACCTAAATGTCTAAAATAACCCTCAAAAATGAGTTTCAAAGCAGTCCCTATATATGTTATCACGCCTGTCACGATCATGATACTTGAAATTGAGTTTCTATTATGATCATGACCTGGTCCTGTTTGGCTTCTAATACAATCATGACCTACTTCCATACTTCTAATTATTCTCTTTTCTTCAATTTCTTATTTCCATACACTCAAACACACATCACACAGCTTTTGAAACATAAAATTAAGATGCAAATTATGCTCAAAACCACACAAGCACTTAGAATACAAACAAACAATAATAATAACATAATTCTAAGCATATATACATGATAATCATATAAGAAATACTCATAAACAAACTTAAACATCTATTAAAACATAGTATAATTTACCCCTGTCATCAATCATATGAAATTAAATCATGCACTAATATTACGAATATATTAAAACAAGAATAAAATGCATAATATTGTTCTCACAAACTAAGTTTCATCACATCTAGACATTAAATATTTATTTACTCATGGAAAATGAAATCAATATCAAACATGCAAAAAAAACTAATAGAAAATAAAGAAACCATAATTCTACATCTCCCTTGCTGATCTTGTTATCTAATGGATCTCTTGACATATTATTCAACTTTTCTTCGTCTTGTGATCAAAATCGTCACCTCTAGATGTTACTCAAGATTTTAAAACTTTTCAAAACTTAGGTCCCTTTCTTTTGGCTCCATTCACGTCCTTTTATAGTAAAAACTAGGGTATATGGTGACTTACACGATTGTCTAACTGATCATGTAGCTTGAAAAGATCTAAAATTGTGAATTATGCATTCACTAAGACTTACACAGGCATATACACAGTAGTAAGTCTCCAAGTTGCTTCAATTCTTCATTTTGTGCCATAATTTCATTCGAATTCTTTTCTTTTTAGTCCAAGAAGGCAATTATCACCTACAAATACACTTAAAGCAAATTAAGTAGTAAAAATAGTATAAATCTATTCAATATCAAGAAAAATATGATAAATATGGGTATATAATTATATTGAAATAAGCATTTATCAAAGATCCCCACGTTTAAGCTTTTTCTTATCCTCAAGCTAATCATAATCTAAATTATCAATCTAACAAACATCTGTCGCGTTTTAACTTCAACCTATCCCTCCTCACTCTAAATCATTGTATCATATCTATCAAATTAAAATATAACTAGAAACAAGTTATCCTAAAGCAAACTTATATCAATAATAATTACATTAATATTCTTTTCAAAATCAAAGGTTTATCTTTACACCCTTACCATGATTTCAATCAATGTACTCAAGTTTTTAGGGTGAAAAGTATAACATCTCTCAAATCAATACGCAGCAAAACTCTTAACCATAAGCTTGCAATTTTATCATATCTCGGCCATTTGTATGCAAACTAGAAACAAAAATCAAAAGGTCTTTAAAAGGGTTTAATTGGGCTTAGGTAAGGTATGAATGGGATTTAAAAAGTATGATAAATTTGAAGGCAATTTATAAAGGAAACTTTACAAGGAACTTATTACTTCATAATATATAGGTCCTTGCATTATAAATCCATTAGTACTATACATTTTCTATACTCACAGCATACATTCTTTTTTTAGCATTCATAATATACCATAATTAAAGAAATATTAGACCATTCAAAACTTTAAGTTTCAAAAACAAGTAATGTAAATAGCCTTCAGGGTTCAAATTAATAAAAAGGCTTCAATAAAATATAATAAAGGTTAATTGTAACATCCCACCCTCAATTGGAAGGGTAAAATAGTAAATTTGACATAGGATGGAATAGATTTGGAGTGCATA
>JANZLD010000006.1:57015395-57031231 GCA_026413575.1 Erythroxylum carthagenense
TACCCAATCCTAACCCGATCCAAATTGCCAATATACCCGTCACACCGGTAACGGGATGTTACAAATTTTGACCCTCTGTATGATAGAATCTATCTTCATGGTCTTCACAAAAGTTGTAGATCTAGAAGTCCTCTTCAAAACCATCCTAAGATGATCTAACTTCAACACCTATAGAGAAATTAATGCCAATTGTCCCGAAATAGGTTCAATATGATTGAGGACAAAACCTTGCTTAAGTTTTTCAGCCATAACTTTTTTATCTGACCTCCAAATGGAGTGATTATTAGATCAATAGATTCCTAACATATTTATTTCTACCTCTTCATGAGATTTTATAGCTTTTGATGTTGATTTGAAAACGATTAATTGAATCAAAGTAAGGGTATAGGTTAGAAGAGTATGAATTGGACATTTTTATTGAACATATTTTGGTATTTTGATGGTATCTAGATTTGTAGAGCTCCGAATGAGATGATTCTAAAGGAATAGAATTTTAATCCAGTCCATAAGACCTTTAAATTCTGGATAGAAGTTGAGTATAGAATATTTGCTTCAGTATAAAAATAATTTAGAAATGGGGCCCGACACTTATGGTATCAAAGAATGAAGATGAACTGAGGATGGCTAAGGATGGTTAATTTGAATAACCATGCATGGTAACAAGCACAAGCACACGTTTGTATGACGTCAAATGTTAAGTCAAATTGTGATTCCAGTTTGAGGTTTCCCAAAATCTGTTCTGAAGTTGAAGAAATGTGTTTGCTCACGTTTTATGATTTCGAATGTTGTGCTCTGGAGGTGGGGTCCAACATGGACTTAGTCTTTTTATGCGAAGGCAAATATTGTTAATGGCTACTAGCTTTATTCATAACCTGAAGGCTAGCGGAATAGTTATTTATTTAACAAACATGATTTTTTCATTGCCTACCTTATTACTTGAGCTACCCGTTTCCATGAAAAATACTAGCAAATCTACTTAAGTCGAAAGGCCTCAAATCATAGACGAATGTGACAATTTAGAGGGTGAAAAACTAACACTAAATCCTAATTAAGCTGCATATTTAGCTAAAGACCCCAATTCACCAATTTTGCGAGCTAATGATTCTTCACAACATGATAGTCTATGTTTAAAATTAGATCAATTCCAATCCATCCAGGTCATTGACACATTCACACAATTCACAAAATACAACCTAACAATTAGCATACAACATGTAAAATCACATTCAAAGCAAAAAACATAATCCTCCCCACACTTGAGCAAGACATTGTCCTCAATGTCAGAAGGGTACAAACAAACACACAAGGAAAGAAGAGACATAAATTAAAGTAAAACAAACAACAAGAATAAAAATGAAGACTAAATTTAAAAAGAAATGGGGTTAGAATGAAGCTTCATGTTGATGGAGGCAGGGATGGTTTTGGAGGTGGCAATTGAACTCCCTAAGCCTCGAAATAACGATGGATACGATGTATATCCCGACTCTGATGTCGTTGAGTTTGAGCCATCTCCTTCATCCTTCTAAAGTTCTCCATGAGTGTATCTATAATTACCTTAGTGTTTGTGGAGAGTGTATCTTGTACTTTCTTCCAACCTAGTTCTTCTGTTTCTTCTTCTTCCTCAAATTCCTCCCTAGTTGAATCCTCTTTTTGTTATTGTTGAGTACTTAAACTCGCTTGACCAGTCCTACCCTTGACATATGTCTTGGCACTAATATCTTGAACTTTCATATTATGGGATTTCAGGATTTTAGCTCATGATAGATGATGATGGTTCATAAATTCAGGACGGTACACTGTGAGTTCGTTACACTTAACTCTATAGTTATTAGCTATAGCCAAAACCAAGTAACTCATTCCTAGGTTATGCAGTAATAATTGCGTTAAAGATATGGGTGGTTATGCAAACTGGGATGCTATGATCCATGCACCACAACATGAAAAGTTCTTTCGTCGAACACTTATTCATTTTTGTATTGTCAAAAACGATTTAACATATGAATTTGCACATCAACAAGTGTTCATGGCTCCTAATGATGATGTTGTGTGCGCTCTTAGCGTCGAAACACTCTAACCCAGTTAGTTAAGTCCAATAAGGGTTGACACAAAAATCATCGTGCTGATCCACTACATACGACTCGGGGAAACTACAAATTTCATACAAAGTTTCATAACCAAGCCCATTGAATTCTAACTGAAAGGATGTAAAAAATTCTAAGGTAAGTTCTTCATAAACTAGGAATTGAAATTGAATGAACTGACCCCATTGAATTTTCTCTGCTAAACTCTCGTCCTTGTCTTGCAATTCTAATCTATCTAAAGTTTCAAAATGAAAATACTTTGGAACCATAATTTGTTTTTTGCAAAGAGAATGAAAACAAGTACCTTCATCATTTGAGAAGATTGGGAAAGGTGCTCTGTAATCGACTGCCTTGTTCCTTTTCCCTCATCCTAAGACTTGGTTTCACCCCACTAATTGATCACGCATTACTGTTTGCTTGATGTGCGACATACTGGCTTGTGAGTCGCTAGAAGTTCTAAGAAACTAGATGTTTGAGATTTGGGTAGAGATAAGTGAGAGTGTTTGGAGGTTTGAAGTTTAGAGAGAGAAAGTAAAAATGAAAGTGAGTGAAAAAGTGAAGTTAGAAATGAATAAATAGGTGATTGGAGGGTAAAACGGTAAATTTTGATAATGACAGTACCGTGTCCCCTTTTTTACTCTGTTGTAAATGACCAATTTTCTTTTTTTCCTTCTCCACTTTCCAAAGTCACTTCTTAAGAATTTATGACCCTTTCACCTCTCTTTGTGTACTTCATCGATCATCAAATTCATGTCGAACTCTTATGCCTTCCTGATTTTATTTGGAACAAAATAATCCTAGCTACAGAATTCAAACTTTCTAAAAAAACAAAACAATCAAAGGAAATAAAATTCCATGGGTTTTCTCCCAAACAATGCTTCTTTTAACATCAATAGCTCGATGCTCTTATTCGCTCACGGTGGTTCAAATGAATGGTGCAATGGTAGTGTAGTCACTGATCTCACAATTTGCACATGAGCTACCATGCTCTAGATTCCACCTTCCTTATGATTCTCCTTCCTTCGCCTTCTTCTATGCATTCGTTTCTTTCTAAATGCATTCTCAGGATCCTCAATATCTTCTCATTGTCCTCGAGATTCAGTTTCCTTGATATTAGTCAAAGGTAAAGGAGAACTGTTGTCTTTCTTTGACACTTTGAAGGTTATTTATTGCTTTCCTACCCTCAGAGTTAGTTCACCCTGTCAATGTCAATTATTGAGTGAGCAATGGCCAAGATGGTCATCCAAGGACCTTAGGGGTTTCCACATCTTCTCTAATATCCAATATATAGAAGTTTGTGGGAAAGTTAAATTTATCAATTTGTACTAACACATCCTTAATAATCCCCTTAGATTGATGAACTATTCTGTCGACCGTCTTTACTAACATCTTTGTGGGTTCTAACTCTCCTAACCCCAACTTTTGACTAAAGGTATAGGGCATCATATTGATACTCACTTCCAAATCCATGAATGCCCTGTCATTGTTGACTCTATTGATATTGTAAGGAATGTAAAAATCCCCTGGGTCCTCTTTCTTCCATGTTATGTTAGGGTTTTCTTCCGCTGTGTGCTCCTTAACTTTCTTCTTGACTGATTCCTTTAGTGTGAGCCTCATTTGTAGTTGTTTCGTTATGTCCTCAACCTTGTTTGATTCAACCTCCTTAATGTTTCTCATTACCTTACTTGAAATTAAATTTCGCTGGGCTAAAATAGGGTATGGAATTTCAGGTCGAGGTTCCTTGATTGGCTCAATTCTGAGCTCACTTAGAAGGAATTCCATAATTACTTGTCCTTTTCTTTTATCTCCATCTTCCTTCGCATGTTCAAGTTCCTTTTCCTGGGTCTGAGTGATGACCATGATCCGTTCCTTTAAGTTAGACTCAGTATTGCTTAGAAGGGTTCCCGCATTTCAAGTAGATATTACCTCCGCTAGTTAACCTACTTAGACTTCCAGATTGTGTATTGAAGAGGCGTGGTTCTTGTGATGTATCATCTCGTTATCCCATGATAAGGATTAGAAACCTAGAATAGTGTATATGAGAGTTATTGAGAAGTTAGAAAGTGCATTTCAAACTCATGCGTAATATAGTATACACACACACATGAATATTGATTTTTTCACATTAAAATGATTATATATGCATTCATTGACATTTTCTAAGTATAATTTATCTATAAATGTGATTATATTTGGAATTGTGAATTATGTGTGTTAAAAATTCATTGGGGAGTATATTTATTGACTCAAAATTTTCAAAATTTTGGGTATTTTGGACTAGAAAATATGTCAAGTGGCAAGACAATTGTTAAATGGTAGTATAATTAACTGTCAAATGACAGTGAAAATTTTGATAAATGACTTTGGGATTTATTGACAAGTGTCATTGAAAATTAAGAGACAATTGACGTAGGAATTGGAATTGATTGGACTAGTTAAATAAGAGACCTAGTTTAAATCCATAGAAATTGACATGAGGCAAGTGACAAGTGTCACTTGCCAAGCCAAGCCTTTAAACTCACGATTCTTTTAACTTGAAAGACCAGGTTATTGTTTTACTCTTGCTTTCTTCTTCTTCTTCTTCATGACTATCTTCACCTTCTTCATGAATTTTCTCACCAACCTCCACTAACATTGAACCTAGCTCTCTCATCTTCCACTTGTTATTCTCACCCTATTGTCTTCTTCATTTCCATAAGAAGACCTAAACCTCCTAACCTCCATGATGTTGTACATGGGTTCTAAGTGAAGATAGGGATTCGTGGTGTTCTTGAAGAGTTTGAATAATTTGAAGTTAAATCAAGTAAGTTATGCTTTAATCATCATAGGTAGTGTTAAATGAAACTAAAATATTGGGTAATTTAAGATTGATGACTTGATCATGAAATTTGTATGTGTGAGTTATGATTGATGAAATGAATACATTGATTTCTTGCTTTTACATTTATGATGATTAATGATTCATAAATTGATGTAGTGATGATTTAGTGTTGGAATGAATCCTAAAATAACGTATAAAGAAGTTCAGTAGATTGATGAATGAATGGATATTGTCAAGTTCTGCTTTTGGTGAATAAAAACGTGGATTATTGGTTGTTTTAGAAATGGATTGGATTAAGTATTGAAGTTAAAGAAAAGGTAAGTATATTCTTGAAAAGAGAAGAACTAGGATGAAAGTTTAAAGACAAATTGATAATGGTGTCGAAAATGTGCTGGAATATGTTAGTTGTAACATTTTCCACTAGATAAGCTTCTGTATTTTAGCCATAACTTGACCTATAGATATCTAAATGGAATGATTTGTGATTTCAATTAAATTAGAGACATATGGATACATTTTTACAAAGACATTGAATTCAAATTCTATCTTTAAGAGTTTTAAACTTTGACTTAAAGATGAGTACTGGGTGTAGTAAATTGATGGATGATTACATGTGTTTGTGTTCTAGATGTTATAAGTTACGAATTAAGGGTATAATGAAAGAGAAAGTTATGTTAACCAAGATGTTGAGTTATGTTCTTGAAATGAGATGAATTATGGTGATATTTTAGGAATGAAATGAAGGTGAAAAATGAAGTAGAATATGTGCAAAAAATTATGATGAAAGTGCATAAGAATATGTTCTATTTTGGCCTTTATGATCAAAAATGGATTTTGATTTTTGTGTAGATGATATTGAACTGAAATTGAGGTATCAATAAAGAAGTTATCAACTTGAATTGATAAATCAAATGAGTTGAGGTTAGAGAGTTAAATGCAATCAATTTGGTAGTTAAATTAGTGTGAAATGATGTTGCATTAGAGGAAGTGAACTATGGAAATTTTGAAGTGAAATTGATGTTAGAATATGTGTAGAAATCATGGGAAATGTTGTTAAGTGTGAAATGTTTCTCATATATCCGTTAAATGGGCTTTAGGTCCACTTGATAGACCTTCTCAAGTCTCCTAGCGTCCCCAACTCCGTTTATGTCCATTTGGAGGGACACAGCGGACATACTTGGGACACGTACATAAAATTACGATTTTTGCCCTTTACAAGCAAAATCTCTCTTCAGGTACTTCACAAAAATTGTAGAACTCGAAGTTCTTTTCGAAAGCATCCTAGAATGACATTAATCTGACAACCACAGCAAAAGTAATGCCTTTTACACCCAAATCATGTATATATATAAATCATTGACTTATTAATGTTTTCCTATGAGGAATTTAGGCTTGAGCGTGTTCTTGAATATGGCTAGTTGATGTTAGATTGAGCGATTAAAGTAAGGAAAGTGTATTAGGTGTTAAAGAATGATTTGAAGATGATGTTAATTGGTTATGAGACGCATATTAAGGAAATGTACCCGAGATTGTCATTGAGCATGTATTATTCATAATCCATATACATATATGTGCATAAATGAATACTTATAATTGTGCAAAATTATGATATGTATAAATGTGTATGTATTGCATGATTTAGAAGAGTATATTGAGCGATAGCATCCAAATATTGCTAGGACTAGGCAATAGCTTTCTGGAGCAAACAGTGAGTAACTTAGACAGTCTCACTTGAAAATTTGTTTGTTTTAAATTCTATATTCAATTATGTTGTGAAATTGATTATGTTGATTCCAGACATTGAACATCTGAGGTGTTTGATGCATGAATGACATATCAGAAGTAGTCCTTGTATGTGAATTTGACAAAATAAATGATTCTCAACATATATGTTGAATGTCGAACCTAAGTCTGAAGATAAATATGAACGTGAATGTGATGCATTTCATTACATGAATGCATGAATAAATAATGGGAGTTGTAACCTAAGTAGCCACCGAAAATGTGCTTAAAGCTTAGAACGTGATTAAGAGCCAAAGGCTCGCTATGTGTAATGAGCCCCCTATCCCTAACAGATAAGGGACAGTTAATAATGAGCCCGGTATCCAAAATAGATACGGGACTGTTATAGACACTCGGTCATAACAACGTAATAATCATAAATGAGTCTCATAAGCATTGCATATTTATTTAAAATGTATGTTTGAATGATTGAAATGTACCGTTGACTTGTATGTGAGAATGTGAAAATTGTGATCAAAGTGCTATGTAATGCTACATGATAATACATAAAATGATATGAATTATATGGATATATGATGTGATGTGATATATGATTTGAGGGAACCATCGAGAATGGTTACCTCACTGAGTCCGCAAAACTCACCAAAATTGCAACGTTGATATTTCAGGATCGAGAGAGGACACTAGTGACAGAGAGACTCTACAATAAGCAGAGTTCTTGTACTTTTGTATAGAAGAAGTCGCTCAAAGGTTAGTCAGCTGAGACTGAAGGATCTAGTTAGAAACTTTTGTATAATTCCTCATGTATGTAGCGTGTTCTATAATTAGTCTTGATAATGTACATATTTGGATGATTTTTGTATAGTTGCAATGTATATTAGATTTTTATTAAATGAAATAAGGAATTTTGGGTTTTAAAATATTATGATATTTACACTTTGAATGATGATGCCATGATTAAGTGAGTGTCATGATTGCTCTAGCATGCCACTCTTTTGGGTATGTATTCAGATATCACTCAAGATGTCAGGTTCGTGTCCTTTGAGAGTAGGGGGTTACAGGTGACTTGCTTGAATTTGCTTTCAAGCTTTATGTTTGCATCCTCCATGCCTCTAATTTTATCTAAAATCTTATCCAACTTGGATTCCATCGAACTTGGCTTATCTTATTAAATGCCTGATTATCTTTGAGATCTGAACTGTCCTCCAGTATTAGTTGTCCAAAAGAAGATATGGTGATTCTTCTACCCAGGGTTATAGGTGTTATAGTAGGGATTGTTGCCCCCTCCTCATCCATATTGAGCTCTCATATAATTCACTTACTTTAGATCACTTTCCTTTATCAAGAAACAGTCCATCGCATCAAGGTCCAATTATCCACAGAGTTCACACTTAAGTTACACTACCTTCACTGGAGTGAGGACGAAGTCTTCATGAAATTGAGTTGTCAAGTAAAGTTATCAATTTTAGCTTGCATTTTCGTCATTTGAACAACAACTATAATTCCTTTTTTTTCTTGGAAGGTGATAGTTTGTCTACTTTGCTCGTTTGTCCACAGCTAGCTATTACTCGCCATCTCCTCTATTAGCTCTTCCACTTCATTAACCGTCCTTCTCATCAGTGATCCTCTTGAAGCTGTATCAATCGTGCCTCTAGTATGTGGGGTTACTCCATTATAGAATGTTTACAATAAAAATTCCTTAGGTAAGTTATGGTGCGGGCACTTCCGTTGCAAATCTTTGTATCTTTCCCACAGTTTGTAAATTGATTCCTCATCACTTTGCTAAAAGTTAGTGATTTCCTTGATGATCTTGGTGGTCTTAGTTAGGGGAAAATATTTTTCTAAGAAGGTACGAACTAGTTAATTCTACGTCGCGACATTGACTGGGTTAAGGTAATGATACCAAGCATTTATTCTATCTGTAAAGGTAAAAGGGAAAAGCTTAATTCTGACTGCATCTTCCTGTATCTGATGGTACCAAAAGGTATCACAGATTTCAAGGAAGTTCACTATATGTGCTTTGGGATCTTCATTCATTAGTCCATAAAACTGCACATTCTATTGATGCATGTTCAGGAGAGCTGGTTTGATTTCAAATGATGCTGCTTGTACAAGTGGCCTAACTAATCCTTGGTTAGCCACATTGAACCCTGGTCTCATGAAGTCTATAAGGGTCTATTGTTGCTATCCTTGGTTTGCTCCGTGGTCTAAATTTTGTTGACTAGAACGAACAATTGGGAAAGCTTGGCGTAAAAAAGAAAAAGAAATCACAAAATCAACAATGGTCAAGGAATTTTAGTTCGTTCTGGTCAATTGATGTCTAAATCTACGGTTTTAACTGCATGACTCGAACTTCTCACAACTCTTGTGTTCATGCAAGAGCACGATTTCAGAAGTAGAAAAGAGAGAACAAAAACAAAATTAAAAACTAACTAAACTAATCGCCTACTTGGCAATGGCACGAAAAACTTAATATTGGTTTTTTGATGTGTGTAAGCTCTAATTAATAACCTCAATAATCCACAAGCGAATAGATCATTCTTGTAGTTCCTAAGGTATCGATACCATAAGGAGGGATAATCTAATCGTAAATTCTAAAGCCAAACAATTCGCAGTAATTAAAAATGTAACAAACTAAGGCAAAAATTTAATTCAATCATGCAACTCAATTCCAAGAATTAGTTACAAAAATATTAATAAAGTAGTAGTTGTAGCCACACTCAAGAATCAATATAAAGGAACTATCAATTGAGAGACAGAGAAATTTTCCTATCTTTAATACTAACCTAATTGATTATAAATTATTGGATTATTGGTCCTAGACGATCCTATGGTTGATTACTCTTTCTCGAGTTATAACCCTTAACCCTAAATTATAAACCCTAATTAGATTATGGAAAATTGCAATCTTTCAATTAACAATCTATCTAAAACCCTAATTAGATCTGAAGTTCTGTAATAAACTATCAGGAACTTATATGAGATCTCTCTTCACATAATTACCGATTTTATTACTTTCTCATTCTTAGTAAATCACCTAACGCTTGTTAGCTTAATTTAATTATTTTCATTCGGTTCACCCTCTCAATCTATTACCAAATTAAGAAATCTCATAAATTAATCATAATACATCCAATAAACATAAACAAACAGATTTTATTAAATCAAAGATAAAAAAATTCGAAGGTGAGTATAGAATATCTCAACATTCACAACCTTATTTTCAAACTACTATTCCCAATTCTAAACAATAAAAAAATTGAACATAATAGAGAAAACAATTATAAATGGAGACAGGAAGCAGCAACGTCGAGAAACTCTAAATCCGGGAAGTACTTCAATGTCGACTTCTTCTCTTTTCCTTCTTCTCTTTCTCAATCTCTAAACAATTCTCTCAAAGGTTTCTCTCCACAATGGCTAATGCAAAACCTCCTCCTCTTCTTAGTCTTATTCTTCATATACCTTTTGTGTTATAGTCAACCCTAAGATTTTTTTGAGATTCGAAAGGTACAAAAATGCCCTTGAAACTTGATGTTTTTGAGTGTTTGCAAGTTTGCCCGATGTAGGCCACGATCGTGGGCCACATTTGAGCCTTCTGACACAATTGTGGGCCGGGTGCTGGACTTCTATCATGATCATGGGCTAACTTCAGTACTTCTGTCACGATTGTGGCCTATTATGCCAAGATCGTGGGCTGTTGTTTCGATCGGAGTGTGTTTGAAACTTCTCCTAACAAGCACATCAAGGGATCTCAAAGACATAATAATTGAGCTCAAAAACTTGTACTAATCCATAATAAACACTAAAACACAATTAATTAACAAACTAACTCAATTCTAACCTAAACACATACTAAACGATTAAGTTGACACTTAAATACGTATCAATCTAAGCCTAAAATGTGGTGCAATTTACACTTATCAACTGCTATAGTTAAGACTAGTAAAAATAATACCTGCTACAGTTGCCACCTTTTTTGTTATTATTTTACTATTCACCAACTTCACCTGAAATCTGAACGAATTACGTTAAAAAATTCATCATAATTTTCTCACCACACTCGAATACCACTTGTTATGAAAATTAACTATATTAGAGCAAGTTCACAGCTAAATAGGATTGAAGGAATAGTAATAAAGAAATAAACACAGATTTTTATGTGAAAAACTTCCAAATTATGGTAAAAACCACAGGCAAGAAAAACAAACTTCACTATGAAAATTTAGGAGTTACAACCTCTCTCTATTTTCTAAGGTGAAATACTAACTCCTTCAAAACTTGATAGTTTTTAATGTCTGCGAGTCTACCCAACGAGGCCACAATTGTTGGCCATATCTGAGTCTTCTGTCACAATCGTGGCAATCAAGTCATGATCATAGGTTGTGTCCTGGGCTTCTGTCACGATCGTGACATATGGGCCAAGATCGTGGACTGATTCTAATGCTTCTATCACGATCGTAGGTTGCTGTTTCAGCCCAAGTGGGTCCGAAACTTCTTCGTTCTTAAATGTTGACCCTGAAACACTAATAAACACATCAAGGTACCTCAAAGATATAATAATTAAGCTCAAAGACTTGTACTAACCTATAAAAACACTAAAACACAATTAATTAACAAACTAACACAATTCTAACCTAAATGCATACTAAACGATTAAGTTGATACTTATATGCATATCAAACTAAACCCTAAAATATGGTGTAATTTACACTTATCAACTGCTACAGTTATGAATAGTAAAAATAATACCTGCTATAGTTGCCACCATTTTGGTTACTATTTTACTATTCACCAACTTTCATCAACTTCACCTGAAATCCGAATAATTTTGTCAAAAAAATTCATCATAATTTTCTCACCACACTCTGATACCACTTGTTGTGAAAATTAACCAGATTAGAGCAAGTTTGCTACTAAATAGGATTGAAGGAATATTAATAAAGAAATAAACACACAGATTTTTACGTGAAAAACTAACAAACAAATTATGGTAAAAACCACGGGTAAGAAAAAGAAACTTCATTGTGAAAATTTAAGAGTTACAATCTCTCTCTATTTTCTAAGGAGAAATACTAACTCTCTGAATAATAGGAGAAACACTCTCTAAATTGTAGAGATTAAACTAAAGATTTAAGATGAATGAAAACTAATTTGGAAAGGCCTTCATACGCACATCCATAGCTGGTCTTCTGCTTTTCTTCTTCATACATGTGGATAGTTGTCCACATGCAATATTCTTGTTTCTTTTCCTGACTTCATGCAATCGACAGCAACACTCTAAAATGGTTATAAATATCAATTAACCTGTGATAAATTTTGAATATACACAAATTAAAAGAAGGACAACAAAATCGCATATGACTTATCCACTCCTAACCCCTTTTCGATAGACTCAAAATTTTAATCTCCTTCAAACTGTTCATATATTTTTTAATTCAAGTATTACAGTCTTCTAAGTTATATTCAAATATCAATTTAACACAAAGAATCAAGAATCTAGAAATCTCTATTTGAAACTTATAATTTTATGCATAATTTTTTTCAATAGAAAGATAACCCAATAGATTCTCTAAACATGTTTTAGAAACATGAATACATTTAGAAAGAGCAGATGTCTTCTCAAAAACTAGAGAGAGAGATAATTTGGTTTTCCATCTTTTTTTCCGTAATTTTTCTCTTTAGAAAAAGTAAACAAACCTCTAATTACTAATTTTAACATCTTCAAAGTTTATTTTATCAAAAACAAAAAAAATTAAGCAACCGAAGCTTTTAAATGAGTTTTAGGTGATTTTAGTGAGAAAAAAAAAGATAGTAAAGAGGGAAAAGAGGAACAAATGAGAATGAGAAAATAAAAATGGACAGGGGAATCGTGTGTCTTGACTTTAAAGGATTTCTTTTAGAGAACTGGCTATTACAATTTGTGGTAAAATTAAGAGTTGGATTAAATATTTAATAAATAAACAAAAAGGTTCCTAATTTCTTTCCCACCAAAGCTAGAAGTTGCATCGTCAAAGAGGCCCATTTTAGGACGTACGGGCGCATATACCTAAACAACTGTTAATCTTGAATGACGTAAATGGATCTTGAAGGGTCTATCGTGATCCCCCGTATGGATGAAAGATTGGGGTCAATATTCTTGAAAGTGCCTCTAAACTGCCCTAAATGATTTGTTTTCGTCACTAAAAGAAGGTTATCGCTTTAGGGTTTAGGCCCAATTTGTATGGTAAGTTGGTAATGGAAACGAACATCTAAGACGAAGCAGGACAAAACTGGTCAGATGAAACGGAGATGATTAGGGCCAAGATTTGCTAGGTAAGTTGGTAACGGAAACTAATTTTCTTCCTCCTCAAAACATCTCTTAATAATTCAAAAACGCAAAGTTTGAAGTCAAATGTTATCTTAAACATAATTGTAATAATGCACTATAACAACTTTTTTTAGCAATAAGTAAAAATCAAATAGTGATTAAGATATCACATCCTTTTTCATTGCGATATGCGCTATCATATCTGGAAATTGTATTACTACTAAATAAGCCTTGACGAGTACTAAAAACAATAGAATCTACATTGTACATTGGTCGGGTCAGTCGTGCTGGACCTGAACTCAGCCATAACGACCCATAGGTCGATTGGTCCATCCTTCAAAGATCGGTCTCACGCCTATCGGCTAAGCAAGGCCCAGGCCCAGGACCAGATATATACAGCCTACTTGCAGACGAAAACTTCTCATGCAGAAGTAGAAGTCTACGTAAAGACTTAAACCTAGCGTCCCTCCCATATATAAAGTATGATTTTATTACAAGAGAGGTACGTACTCATAACCCTAGTTTTTTCGGCTCACAACGATCTTACCTTCACCAAAAGACTAACTTGAGCGTCGGAGGGGACTATCGGGAAACAACCCCCGACGTGCCTTCCTTGTTTTGCAGGAAGCTTTAAGCCAGAGCTAACCAATCTCATGGATCCAAACGGCAACGTGCAGCCTCACCAGAATCAGGCTGAATCAATTGGCGCCCACCGTGGGGCCCAACATCAAGCCACCATATCCAGAAACACGCAAATCAGTCAGGCGGCAACAGCTAACTCTAATATGGCCGCTGTCACCGCCCTGGCGTTACAACGAATGGGTTTGCAGTTGCCTGCCACCCTGTCGCCGATACACCATGCTTCCCGCACGTAATCTTCGGACCCGAATGATCAACCCCCACCTCCAAACTTAGAATAAGAAGAACAGAGCGTAGCCTTAGAAGATAATGCTGGAACTAACATGCGCCCGAATCTCCAGCACCTCTCAGACACAGATCCTCCTGTGCCCATGCATACCTCCCTCACCCGAAAATAGATCGAGGAAGTGGCTGATCTGTTGATTCGCCAGATTTTACAGTCTCAGTCGGCACAACAGCAGTCGTCTGCACGACAGACTAGTATGATAACCGATCACCACCCTCCTGAAGCCCTAAAAAAAATCGTGGACGATCGGATCAATGCAGCCATGAATTTCCTCCCGGATTGTCCAACAGCTCAATATAGCTCTCCCTTTATTCCGGCGATCTTGGATAGCCTCCCGAGGCCTGGGACCAAAATACCAACGCTAGAAAAATATACCGGAAAGACCGATCCCCTGGATTATCTACAACACTTCCAGTCGATGATGAACCTACACTGCATTCCGGATGCCATTCAGTGCAAGGCTTTCTATACGGCCTTTCAAGAGGGAGCCCGATGATAGTTCAATAGCTTACCTCCGAGCTGTATCACTTGCTTTGAGGATTTCAGGCTGCTATTCCTCAATCAGTTCGCCATGAGTAAGCGACCACAGAAGACTGCACTGGAAGTGATGCAGTTAACCCAAGGAAGGAACGAAAGCTTGCGAGAGTTCATTACTCGGTTCAATAATGAAGCAGACAAAGTCCCCGACCTCACTTGCTCGTCCATGCTGGCAGCACTTATGAACAACACGAGGGATGAGGAGTTCAAGAAGTCGCTGGCACTTGATCAGCCCCGATCTATCCAGGAAATAAGAAATAGGGCGAATAAGTACATCCAACTCGAAGAAGTGCTGAAAAACACGAAGCGTAGGGCGGATGATTGTTCGCCAAATGACCGAGCAGATGATTCACACAAACAGCAGAAGGGTAAGTCGAGTTGGAGAAAGCCGACCGATCAACAGGCACATCGACAAGAGTCCTTCACCCCGCTCAACGGACGATATCTGGCGGCTATGAAAGCGGATGGGGAACCTCTCCGAGAACCCAATAAAATGAAGACTTCCTACAAGGAGAGGAACCCAGATTTATATTGTCATTTCCACAAAGACATCGGTCACGACACGGAAGATTGCTGGCAACTGAAAAAAGAAATTGAATTCCTTATCCAAAAAGGAAGGCTGGGCCGATTTGTGAAGTACAAACAAAATGCCGATCGAGATAACCAGCATAAGACCGGTCGGCCAGACAACAGGCGACAGCCTTAGAGACGAAACGATAAGAATGATGGAGGAGGCAGAATATGAATACTGACCATCGACGTGAAGGGAGGGGACGATCCAGGGCAAGAGGTGACAGGAATGCTGGACAACAAGATGACCGACCGGTTAGGGTCATCAACATGACGCGCTTGTAGTAAATCTAAACATGGATGGCAACGAACTGAAGTGAGTAATAATTGATACGGGCAGTTCGGTCGACCTGTTGAATTATGATGCATTCAAACAGATGGAGGTATCAGAAGACCGACTGCTGCCTATAGAAGGACCTATCAAAGGGGTAACTGGGGCATCAGCCTACCCGTTTGCCCGGGTCTATCTGAAAGTAAAGTTCGGACAAAATCCATGTCAGATAGAGAAGGACGTTGAGTTCTTGGTCGTAAAATTCCAGGGGGCGTACAATGCGATAATTGGACGAGCCACTCAAAACGCCCTTAGAGCGGTTGTCACCGCCTACTACCAAATGATGAAGTTCCCAACGTCCCATGGAATTGAAATTATCAGGGGTCAGCAGAGAATCGCTAGGGAATGTTACTTAGCGGAGACAAAAACACTAGACAGAGCGGTAGTCCTAACGAGCTCCCTTGATGTGAGAACCGATGAGGAGACGGAGAGGATGAACCTCGAGGAAGAAACGCAACGGGTCATACTGGATGAAGCCGACCGCTCCAAGTTCACAAATCTAGGTTCCGAGCTTCAGAAAG
>JANZLD010000006.1:57031331-57044327 GCA_026413575.1 Erythroxylum carthagenense
GGTCAGCAAGCCGAACAAGCCTCCTCCTCTTGAGAGGTGGCACCACCTCCTCTCCCTCCTCCTCTTCCGCACCTGCTCGGCCCGCACCCACTAGCACAACAGGATTGTCTTTAGTAGGCGGAGGGGCCAGCAATATAGCAGAATGGCCCAGCTCCACCGACGGAGCAGAGCCTTCACCAGTCTCTGCCTCTTTCCTCTTCTTCTTCCCTGTGGCCTGCTTTTTGGATTTAGGGGGAGGGGCGGACCCGACAAAATCCTCTATCCTTACCATGGCTGCACAGTAATAAAAATAGGTCAGAAAACGAAACCAACACTCATAAATACAATAAATAGTTCAACTACGAGGAGTCAACCAGACGAGGCAGTTTCCTCTCCTAGCCCGCTAATTCGTGACGGGGGGTTGATTAGAAAGGAATCGACCGAGGCCTCCCCGTGGTACCCCTCAATGAGCCGAGTGAAGTCATATCGGCCAAGCTCCTTTATGCGACCGATCACCTCCCACTCCTCTCTACTAAGAGATACATTTGATGTGTCGTTCCACCGCTCGGCTAAAGGAGGATCCCGGGGGTTTCACAAAGAAGAACTTTGTCCGTCAAGAGGAAATCTTCGAAACTGTTCTGGTCGGGCGATATCGGGCATCCTTGTACATCAGAGAAGGGACCCCGGCCCCAGAACTCGGACTCTGATTTAATCTCAAAAAGTGGCGTAAGATATCGACCGAAGGCGGATAGCCAAACTGATGGCACAGCAAGGCCAAACCATTAATGAACCTCCACCCATTCGGAGGAATCTAACTCGGCCTTAGTTGGTAGTCAGCACACACCTCATCAATAATCGGGGCATACGGAAGCCTCATACCGCCGACCGAGAAGAAACTATCAGAAACGAAAAATACCCACTCAAGTTATTGTGGATTCCTTCCTTCCCCAAAGCCAGCCTAGGCCCCCAGGTGATAGGAATATTATTCCTAATAATCGATCGTTTCAGCTCTGCTGCAGTCATCGTCGATTTATCTCTCGGTGGCGCCTCCACAACCAACCCATCTTTCCGTTTTCTAGCAGAGACTTCTTCAGCACCTCTTACCACACTTCTAGAACTGGCTGACAACATACTTACCAAGAGGGAACTTTTGAAATAAACTTTAGAGGAGGAGACGGGGAAAAAAGGACGTATCTATCTGTAAATTTGGACCGCGATTGAAAGGAAACTTCGAAAACTGTAAGCAAGAAGGTACAAATATAGGCCGGAGAACAAAATGAGTGTAAAGAAAACTGTAGTCCATCGACGTTGAATACTTATAGAGGAGCAGTTGAAAGGGCGTCCAATCAATGCCTGACATGCGGAGAAAATCCGAGCCAAGCTCAGAGATGTGGCAGAATCTGAGTTGAAGCAAATTAGGGTTCTTCAAAACCCGAAGCGACGCGATGGTTGAAAGGACGTACGAGACAGCTGCACAATAGTTACAAAAGACGATTCGTTTCAGATTCTGAATATCTGTCGGAGGACATGCGCCATCAGTAATAATTACCCCGAGTGCCATCAGGCGCTCATTAACAACATTCACCCGACCTACCTTGGCTCGAGCTATCATGCAATAAGCAGCTAGGCTGACCGGTCGGGGCAATTGATCGACCGATCCTGATATGAACAATCGAGCAATATGCATTGATGCCGACCGATCTAGTCTATTACGAGCTGTCCTGGGGACGAGCTGCAAGACCCTTACATACTCCTAAGACCCTTACATACTCCTTTGACCCTTCTCCTTGCTCAGACTCGAGGAGTAGGGTGGCTTATGGTCGGGTCGATCGTGTTGGGTCCGAACCCAGCCATAACAACCCATAGGTCGATCGGTCCATCCTTCAAGGATCGGTCTCACGCCTATCGGCTAAGCAAGGCCCAGGCCTAGGCCCAGGACCAGATATATATAGCCCACTTACAGACGAAAACCTCCCATGCAGAAGTAGAAGTCTACGTAAAGACTTAAACCTAGCGTCTCTCTCATATATAAGGTATGATTTTATCACAAGAGAGGTACGTACTCATGACCCTAGTTTTTTCGGCTCACAATGATCCTACCTTCACCAAAAGACAAACTTGAGCGTCGGAGGGGCCTATCAGGAAACAACCCCCGACGTGCCTTCCTTGTTTTGCAGGAACCTTCAAGCCGGAGCTAACCAACCTTATGGATCCAAACGGCAACGTGCAGCCTCGCTAGAATCAGGCTGAACCATACACTATTATTTAGTGTAATTACAGGCTTAAACATGGACTTGTTGAAGTTTTCTTCTTCTTTTATTATCTGTTTGAGACAAATGTTTTAGTTTATGCAGAGCATCTTCTGTTTTCTTTTTTATTTTTCCGGTTGAAGGTGTGGAGCATGTTCCAAATGGGTATAAGAGACAACCGCAAAATTATACTTTTAGTTAAAATTGGACGCTAAAAAGTTCAAAAACTTTATAATAACGCAAAGAAGAAGTCTACAACTAATGATCCGTTTCACAACAATTTACTGTTTTTTATTTACTTGTGGAAGTGGACCGATTCCTAGTGATTGTGATGCAAGAATTGATATGAATCTTTTAAGATAAATTTCAAACCATAAAAAAGTGAAAGGGATGTATTACGTTGCTTAGTGTAATATTTTCTACTAGTTTTAGTGGTTCACCTACACCAAAAACTAGATTAATTTTAGAAGTAGTTGTCTATATGTAAATATATATAAACCACTAATGGTCAGACATTTAATCCAGTTGTTAGTTAAGGAGAAAAAAAAAAAAGTGATCAGGCTGTAAAAACATAATTAGTTACATTGGAAGGAGTAATGATGGACTCACAAAAAAGAAAGAAGCAGAAGTATTTTATGAGAGGACAGGGGTCCATGCTATACTTCTATCTTGTTTTGTAGCTGCTTACGTGAAATGAAGGCTACAACATAACATTACCGCACCAGCGGTTCCTTTTGTAAAGGTAAGGGCTTTTCATCTTTTGGATTTGAATGCTTTGACTTTTGGACTTTGCACAGGCAAACTTCTCTTTTTGGATTTAAAGATAAGTCTCCCCACTCACATGGTTTGTTTCTCGAGCTATCACTATTCAGCTTTGAGAGAGAAATTTTGTATGTGGGAAAAGATGCCTAAAATTAAGTGGCCCCGTCATCTCCCGTCGATGATTAGGGTTTGTTGGGGTTAAACTTTTTTCCCATTAATTATATGTTTTATGAGTAGCAGAAAAATGAACTTAACTTCCCCAAATCCCGTCCTCTTTAATTTAGATCCTTCCTTGCAAAAGCATATGTCAATTCTAAGAGAAGCTACATATAGCTAGCTTTTCATTTTGTTGTAAATATATAGCACCTTTATCCACTTTATTCTATTGAGTGACATGTTACCACTTACAAGCTTCTTTTTTGTCACTTTTTGTTTGTTTTACTTTCCTATGGTGCTTTACAAATACAAAGATAGCACACAAGTTCCATGCTTTTGAAGCCAAAGAGTGACAAGTTATGTAAGACCTATAGGGTGTCATCATGATTCTGCATTTCTTGGTAAGAATATCATCATACTTTTTTAGGTGTTTGTCTTTCATGTGGGATGATCCACTACCTTCGTTGATGGTGAAGGGGGCACATGGAGACTAAAAGGTCATCTTCCCAGAAAAGGGTCTAACATTACAACTAAAAAGTTAAAGAGAAAAGAGATGGAAAAGAAGATAGAAAAAAAAAAGTATATATATAAAGGAGAAACAAACCACGCTCCATGTCTGATGAGTTAGCTATAGATACATATAATTGCACTTTTAACACTAGTTGGTTTTGATTTTTCCTAGTAGGAGCAGAATAAAGGAATCATGATGAGAAGGAATTTTGTAATAGTCTTTCGAAAAAGAACAATTGCTTAGCATAAACACAAAGCAGAGCCCACCGTTTACTGTTTGGAGAGGCCAACCTTTTTCTTCTTTTCTTTTTTTTTTTCCAGGAAATGACAAACATTTCCGAAGAATTCACTAGAATTCATCCATTTCTATCTGTCTCTTTCTTTTTGGGCTCTTCACCATTAAGGTTCAGGATCAAGATTGAAAGCACTCATTATTATCGTTTCTTGCGCTTCTTCCTTTATATTTGTTCCGTTGTGTGTATGTGTTTATTTGTACGACTGCACGTGAGCCGTTGTGTGCGTGGAAGTCATTACCATTCATTCACCATTACCAGTACCTATGCAAAGTCGGATGAAATTGCCTAGAAATTTCCTCTTCTGTCTGTACTTTTACCCTTTAGTTTATTCAAACCCAAACGCTAAGCCTAACGGTTAACATTTAATATATTGTGGTCTTGATGCTTTCTCAAGTCATGAAAAATAATATGTTTATACAGTAAATGTCCGGTAATTAGATCAAGCCCGAGTCGAAACATTCTTGTCAACTGAAGGTAAGTGGAATAGAAGCCTAGCTAAAGAACTGATATACTTCCGTTGTAATCGTATGAAATTTTCATTATATACATGAGAGCGATATTGCATTCTGTGAACATCAAAACCTTACGTCAGGATTTCTTCCAAGGCAAATGTGCAGTTGCTCCATTCTCATGCGAGGCGTACCTGGAATTCATGATGTTGCCTTGTTATCTTCTTTTTCAATGAATAAGGAGATACTGTATCTGAGCTAATCAGATGGTTTAAATACCTCATCAATTTAGTCAGCTCATGATTCGCTATAACATATTTTACTTTTAACTTCTAATTCCCATTTTCTTCAGTTCTTGGAGTAAAAGAAGTTGGAGTATCTAATTTTCTTCAGTTACTAAATCGTAAATTCTTTTTTAAAAAAAAGAAAAAGAAAAGACGATCACGGTTATTTTCTCTTCTTTTCTAGCAAAACAAGAAAATCTTTAACAGAAATATAATGCTGGGTGAAAGCAGCCTACAAACCAGTGAAAATGAAGCCAGAAAAGATATAGAGCGTCAACAGTCTGCTTAGGATAATTTACAGCACCGCCTGACAGGTGTGCAAAACTAATGAGAACAACCGTGTACTTCATAGAGATATAGTCTGCACAAGGGTTTAGAATAATTCCATTTCCACATATATTCGGGATTCTGATATATGTTACTTTCCAACAGGAGACTGCCTTCTTCAGTCCCTGCTCTCCATTTATCAGAAAGAAATAATTGTTCTGGAATCACAGGCTGGGACTGGGGTTAAAGAATTGGATAGGAAAATCTTCTTCAGATATGGAATAAGTTAAAAAGTTAATAATCTAAAATGTATGGGTTCCATACCATGCCCAACAAACACTTCCCCCCCAAATCTATCTCTTCACGTCACCTTTGTGAAGAGTAGTTTGATACAATTATGTGTTTGGCTTTGAGCGGTGGGATATTGACGGTATCTAAATAATATTTATTTGGATTGATCAAAGCTATCTCTTATGTTTGTCTATGCATTAATGCAACTTAGATGAGAACAAAGCAATGGAAGCTATGGAACAGGAGGAAATCAACACTTATGATGATAATGATGATGATGGCGGTGATGATAACATGAGAGACATTTGGCTTCAATCACCACATATACATCCAAGAGTACCTATACAGACGCACAAGTTGAATGATCTAACAAAAAACAGAAGAAAAAAAAAGAAAACAAGACAAGTTGAGACATTATGGTTGGCAATATTTTTTATATTTATATTTCCTCCAGATTTCTATGCGACCACTGAATCCAATACATCTCCCAACCCCACCACAAACCAAATTTTAAATAGCATTTGTGATATAAAAATCTATCTTCACCTGAAAAGAAATTTCCAGGAACTGAAAACCACAAAAACTAGTATGGACCCGTATTATTCGTGGATTCAGGAAGATAATTTAGATAAAGTGATTGTAAACGGAAACGGTATTGTATAAAATCATACATGACGAATAATTACTGATCCCATATAATTGCCATGTCAAAGAAGTTGAAATAATCTAATATTTTCTTTGAACAAAAGCAAATATTTGACACCCTTTTCCTATTGTAGGTATCTTATTTGTATGGTCCACTTAAACCTAGCTATGTTTTCAAAATGATAATTACATTGTTGAAAACAATTAGAAACAATAATTATTTGTACAAATCAAACCAGATAGACCTTAGAGAACTTTGAAGTTTTTGTATGGAATGATTAGTACAAGTGTAAAAGTACAATGCGTTTGCAAAATGATTAAAGGGTTAAGATAGATATTGACACAATTAATAGAAACAAGAAGAAAGAAAATAAAAGTAGAAGTGATGTAGCAAGATTGCCATGTACTAGTCTTGGGTAATTTGCAAGTTGATCCCTTTGTACATATGTCGTTTGTTAAAGACGACAACGACAAGGGAAACTTCTGAAAATAGAAGAAGAGGCCAGGGAAATAAGGTTGTAAGCGTAACTCGAAAAGAAATAGGTGGAGAGGTGGGACCCACGGGAGTACATTTTAGTTGTTTGATAATTACCCGACCAACGGAAGATGCACGAAGCATCATCCCAACTCCGTATGTTCATTCTTCATGATGCTGACAGCTGGACAGCTGGGCCCACTTAATGGAGTATCGGATGGCCAATCGTTACGTGTATGGCATCTATTGGTTTTGTTTTTAAGTTAGAAGGATGGGACAACCCTAGACGATCATAGATTTTGGGTGGAATATCTTTGTTCTAGGACTTCATCATAGGCAAAGTGGTCCTAAATTAGCCTTATTACGCTGATTTTCATTTTCTCACAACAATCATTTTGATGATCGAAACACCTAAACTTTTGCATTACGGGAAGTTGTTAATCATATAATCTGGTTCGTTGTAATCAAGAAATTATCTTTAAAAAAAAAAGATTTATGATATTTATTTTAAGTGCAAAGCTTAATTTCGGAAGAAGACAATATGAGAAAAGCTGTGCGTCTCAGGAGCCATGCTGAAACTTACATCTCAAGTGATCAGAGCAGTGAATCCTTTACTATCCTGCGATTTTGACAGAAATACATAGACCTATGCTATGCGATGCCGGCATGAGGCATGTAGGTTTCTAGCTAGCTAGTTTTGGCACATCTTAATTTATTTATCGTATTCAGCAAATTATTTATTTCTTTGAAGGTTACTTAGTCAACCAAGACCTGAGTATTTAATTTATATAAGTTGAGAAGAATCCTAAAGCCACATAAATGATTATAAGATCCGAAACTGAACTGAAAGTTTACTTATTAGACATAATCATAATAGCTAGACGATGAAATAGGCGTAAACTTGGTATAAATAGATTAATTAAGCAGGAAAAACGGAGGTAGATGATAAAACTCCTTGTATCCTTCTTAATGGAGCAGGTGATCGTGCAGCGTAGAAGAAGAAAAACAAATCCCTATTCCAAATGAATATTAGTGGTAGAGCCCTAACAAGCAGACAAAGGCATCAGAGAATAGTGGCGGAGGGCCCGTAGTCTCTGCCTACCCATCAAGAAATTATTAGGGGACAGAGATACCATTATGCACCCAACATTCATACTCTCCCCATCTCCATACACATTATCTATCTCATTCTGATTTATTTGGAATCACAATGTACCTATTCTAGGACCTTGCATATTTTATGCATATATAGAAGATACAAACACTGTATCTAATTAAACAATCAGACTATGCTTTTGGCGTTACTCTATTGTAAAAAAAAAAAAGAAACTTCTCTATATATATATATATGAGATGATGGGAATGTCCCATCGTAACCTGAGATGACTAGTTCATTAAATTTAACGTCTTTTCCATTGGTTAAACCCAACTGTTTATTATATTCATTGCCATATATGTAGACTGCTATTAACAAATATTACTTAGTTATTAATTATATGATTGAGGGAGGAAAATAAAAATGAAGAGAAGGGTGGTATACTGTACCAAACTTATGAACATGAAACATGAATTTTTTTTTCTTAGTAAAAATGTGAGTTAATAATAATGGATATTTTTACCTATCACTTTCGGACACAACTTTTCAGATTTCAACAACCGATTGAAAACGAATTTTCTCATCATACTTGGTAAATAAGGATTAAAACTCTTTTTTTTTTTTTTTGCGACCAGGATATCCACTGACGAATCTAGTGATTAATCCCCTTATTAATAGGAAGGCACCTCATAAGGTGAGACAGTTGACCTAAGGATTTAAAGTTATTCCATACCCAAAGATAAGGATCGAACCCTGATCTTTGGTTAAGAGGGGATGAGTCCCTTGCCACTCAACCACACTCCTTGGGTTAAAACCCTTTTATTTTAAGTGACTTATTAAAAAAATATAATCAGCTAAAAGGGGTGATCTATTTTTTCTACAGCTGACTCTTTTCCGATCCCATAATAAATATTTATGTGTTATATTATGAACTAAAATAATTGACGAACATATGTATGGATTTTTAATACTTCAACGATACATAAGAATGACCATATAATTTATATGACTAATTATATTTTGGATAATTGAAAAGATAATGGCTTTTCAATTTAACATTGGATTAAAATAGTTTGATAATAAACTTTTTCTTTTTTATCTTACTAATAATGTTTTAATCAATTATACTCAAATGATGTGGTTATATTTAAATAAGAATGTGAATAAGTGTTAAATTGATATGAAATAAGATTTTAAAATACGTTGTTTGCAATATATTTTTTAAAATATAGTTTTTATTTTTTAATCTTTTAGTGTAAATATACATGTGTGAACATTTATTTGATATATGTTTAAATAATAAGGATAGTAAAATATTTTGCCTACAAAAATATTTTCTTTCTAACTAGTTATTTTTTTTCTCAAAAAAATGTTTTGACATTTTGTTACTTTTCTAATAATACTAAACCTTATATTGAATGGATGCTAACTTGAAAACAATGATTAAACTTCAAAATTTTCAAAGAATAAAAATAATCTTTTTAATTATATTTTAAAGTTTTAACCAGTTTATGTTTAACTTTTGATTCACATTTTAAAAGGTTACGTGAAACCATATTTAGGAATAGAGAAAATACATGTCATTTGAAAAGTTACTGATCATTGTCCAGTCAACATAGACTTCTCAATGGAGTTTACTCAATGTCTTGACGCTTTTTAGCGATGAGGTGAAATTGTAGTTGTCATACATCACGAAGATCAATTTAATTAGCTATTCCTCTTCAATTATATGTTACTTCTCTTATTATTTCTCCTCTTGGCTCTTGCTTGTTTTAAGCAATCCTAATGTCCTTCAAAAAAGTTTTCATGATCTTTTGAGTTTGCATAAAAAGAATAATTATTAATTACAAACTCTCTACTTCAGGCTGAAGTGCCACCGAGTAGTATAGATTATTAAATATGCCCATCATTTTCCTAGTAATGTTAAAACCATAAATTTAAGTGTTACATATCTAATCATTTTTTATTTAATTTTACTATACAATATTCTGTGAGAAATTAGGATAAAACAACAACCACTTAACTTTAATTAAAAAAAAAAGAACAAGTTTAAACTAACCACTATACTTGAAAACAAGTTGAAGGCGACACATAATAGAGTCAAATTGATCATACTCCTCCATCCCATAACGTCTCTATTTTTCTTTAATTAGTAACTCCTTTTTTATTTAAATAAATAAATGTTGATACTTCACCGGTGATTTAAATTATAGATTTAATTAATTATATAAAATTAGAATCAATCCACTGTGAGAATTATATTAAAATTCATATAATGCTTGTGAATTATAAAATGAAAGGTGATTAACCCTATTAATATTTTAGAGTTCAAGTTTTGAAAAAAGAATAACAGTATTAAATTGGAGTCGTGGAAACTGAAATTCTTAGAATCTAAGACGCTCTTTTCAATTACGCATTGAAGTAAAAAATATAAAAAACATAAATGTTGCGACGAATTTGGCTGGGCCAATAGAATCTGTTTGTAATCTTGACGCCTAAGTTTTGTGTCTACGAGAAAGAGAGAGAGAGAGAGAGACAGAGATGCAGATTACGCTGCTTTTCAGTTTTTACACGATGGAAGTGTATGATACAATAATGAAAGATGAAGAAAAAAGCAAATCTGCATGCCAAGAACTTAAGGTTTAATTATAATTGTAGATCGAAGGAACTGGGGTGGATGATTGCTTTAGGATTCTCAAACACATGCAAGTAATATATATAAATTCACCTTTGCAATCATCTTTCTCAACTCTTAATCCCATCATAAACCATATCTAAAGCTAACCAATTACTTTTAGTTCTTGTCTTTTTGTATTACATTTAATTAAAACGTAGAAACTGAACTTAACATCTCTTAAGCATTTGCTATTCAAATCACTAAACCTACGTGCATAAAGATCTTCCTTAACCTCTCTCCCAAACGCTTCAAATGTTTTTAAGTCGTTGAAACATTTGGCACTATTTTTCTTGTACAAGCATAGGACTGACATGCTAAGCTTCCATATTAATAAATACATATCTAGTAAATGAAGGGGGAAAAACATGGGTTCAAGTATGATGAGGTGGCGAAATTATGGTAGAGCTTTTGAGATGGGTCCTCATTGCTTTCCAGTAGCCAACCAAACAAGAGGCCTGCATTTTTATTTTTACTTTTGTGTCTGAGTATGTCACATTTATTTTATTTTTATGCCTGTGTATGTCACATTTAATCTCCGCCACCCAATTCGCTTACTTTTCAATCACAAATAATTATATCGAACGGCCAGACACTGTGTTATCATAAATGGGAAAACGAGGAGATCTTCAGATGGCCAATGACGTGGGGCCCACACAACCCAAAGAGCCGTCCGTCGCATATACTAATTTATTGTACTACGTGTCAAGCAATGATGGTATGCACCATCACTGCCGCCTGCACTCGCATACACATATTATAATTTGCTGCCCCAGACTTCAGATTCAGAGTACGGCTTACAATGACCGGGGGAAATAAAAAGGAATTCGGAATAGTGATTCTGCTGTTGATTTATTCTTACTTATTTTTTTATTTAATTAAAAATAATATACAGAATAATTAATCCATTTTTTTAGTTATTTTTATATTTTTAAGAATAACTAAAAATACCTTCCTATATTTTTACCTATTATATGAAACACAAAATAAGTATAAACAATTTTTTTCCTTATTATTATTATTATTTGGTTCTGCCGGATTCTGGCGGAACGAAACGTTGCTGTTTAGATCTATGAATTGGTAGCTTCTGATGATGACGTTGTTGTGAAGGTACCTGTAAAACAAAGAAGGCACGTTGGGGGTTGTGTCTCGATTAGCCCCTCCGATGCTCAAGTCAGTCTTTTGGTGAAGGTAGGGTTGCCGAAAAGCCAATGAGAGCTAGGTTATGAGTTGCATACCATCGTTATGGTAGAATAATACCTTATATATGAAGCAACAACTAGGTTTAGATCTTTACGTGTGCATGGGAGTCTTTCGCATGCAGACGGGCTGAGGAGAGTGTGGATTGGGCTTGACATGGCCATTAGGTAGGAGATTGGTCTTTGAAGAATGGACCGATCGGCCAACAGGTCGTGATGACTGAGTCTGGGCCCAACACGGCCGACCCGACCATATGGCTCAGTGGTGTGAGGCGTGGGTCATGCACTCAACAAAACCCTGAGGTCACAGGTTCGAATCTCCACGAGGGAGGGGCTAAATCTAAAATCCGACGTGACCAAAATAGACAAAACTCAATGGTGCGGGCCCCGCCCCAAACCAAAAAGGCGCACCATTGAGTTTTGTCTCCTTTAGTCACGTCGGGTTCTAGATTTAGCCCCTCCCTCGTGGGGAGTCGAACCTGTGACCTCAGGGTTTTGTTAGGTGCATGACCCACACCTCACATCACTGGAAGGAGGGGCTAAATCTAGAACCCGACGTGACCAAAGGGGACAAAACCCAATGATGCAGGCCCCGCGCCAAACCATTATTATTATTATTATTATTATTATTATTAATTTTTTTCTTCTTCTTATTATCATAGTCATCATTTTTTTTATTGTTGTTATTATTATTAATTTTCTTTTTCTTATTATTATTAATTTTATTATTTATTTATTTATTTTCTTTTTCTTCTTATTATTATTATAAAAATTAATAATAATAACAACAAATTAATAATAATAAAAATTAATAATGATAATAAGAGAATTAATAATAAGAAAATTAATAATAATAATACTATAATAGTATAATGATAAGACAATTAATGATAATAAAATAAAATTTTAATATTAATAATAAGAAAATTAATAATAATAATAACAGTAGAGACTATAATGAATATTTTTATCTTTTTGTTAGTTATTCCTTTGTCGTCTCAAATTTATGTTTTAAACCAAATATTAACATATATTATCCTTAGAAACTTTTATAAATAAACAATACTTATTTTATTTTATTCCCCATCTATTCTATTCTTAAAAATAACTATTTTATTTTTTCTATTTCAGAAAGTAAACTAAATACTCTCAAAGTAAAATTTCAATCTTTTTCTTACAAGAGACTTGGAAGGGAAACAAGACTCCTAAAACATTTATAGATTTTCAAAATATATTTCTAAATAGCAAGATTATAGATATTTTTTTTGTTGCCTATGAGGTGATCTAAAAGAGTTCTAATTATGAAAAAATACTTTTAAATTATCTATACCTAAATTAATTCTCACTCAAATCGAATAATTCTATCGTAGAAGGCAAATCTCTAAAACCAAATTTTAAACTTACCATCTCAGCGAGGCCTAGGCGATAGTTTTATTTAGTATTTATATTCGTTTGGATTGTGCTTTGTTAGGCATCTCCTTAAGATGTTCTCGGTTTTCATTATTGAACGGCAAGCGCAGAACTTTTATTTATGGTCCCGATGCGTACAGTACACACTGAAGCCAGAGAAATAATGTTATATAAGAATAACGGTTCAAATTTCTTTAGTCGGGAAAACCTATCATAGACATATATGTTATTTCTCATAGTCGTATATTTACCAA
>JANZLD010000006.1:57326433-57338462 GCA_026413575.1 Erythroxylum carthagenense
CCATAAAAGTCACAATATATTGGCTTTCATTTTCGGTTTTTGAGCTTTTAGCATCTTTTGCTAGATTTATCTTTTCAAGTTAGATTGTAAACTAAAAATTCATGCTTAACTTTTGGTTTTTTTTTAATGAAAAGATATTGAAAGTAATATGTGTATATTTCTGTACTAAATAAAAATTCACTAATTTAATTAACTAAAGGTAAATGAAATCTGAAATTACCAAGCAATAAATTTTTATTAGATAACTTATTTCCTCAAATGAAAATATATTTTGAATTATAAAAATTAATATAAATTAAATCATAGTAATTAATTATTATAAGAATGAACCTTTAAACTAATTTAAACTATATGGACCGAATATAAAGAACTCTTTTCATCTTTTCTAAAATGCTTAGTGATAAATTATTTTGTTGCTATAAATACTTCTTTAGCAATCATATAATGTGGTTGTTGTAAAGAAGTCGTGTAAATTTAGCAACCAAATTTATTGGTTACTAATGGAAAATTTGAAATATTTGTAGTGATCACTCAATAGTTGGTTGTTAATTTGGATGTTATTAATAATTTTCTATAGTGATCATTAAATTTGTCGCTAAAATTGTTAAGTTTGGTAATTATATTATTATCCATGAATTGTAAGTTTTAGTGGCCATCTATAGCCTTCAAGTATTGATTGGTCGGTAAAAAATATACGTAACTTATATATCACAAAGAAATAAATTTTGGTTGCAAAATGTATATAATTAGCAACCATTTTACTATAGTTGCTGAAACCAAATTTTCTTGTAGTGCAATAGGTCTCTGGTAAAGGTAAAATTGATATAGCAACAAATTTTCGTGCCCCATTCCTAATGTTTTCGGAAGACAAACGTATTCGATTTCAAGACTTTAAAGATAGAAAATTACTGCCTCTAAGATACTTTGATTTTGAATTGTTAAAAACTTTAGGTTTGAGACGTGATATTAAACAATTAGCTGTGAATACTGGTTAGGGTTGGTTAATTCGTTGTGAAGTACCGATGTACCACATGATGACTATTGAATTATTTTACCACTGTGCGTTATAATCCTAAAATGAATACATTTTTGTTTAAAATAGGCGGTCATGTTTATAAGCTTGATTATACAGTCATTCGCGCACTTTTTGACTTATCAAACACTAAAATTTTAGATGATCATGATGACTTCTATATAGATGACTATTGGAAAAAACTTACGGGTGAAAACACTTTTGATTCTATGAATGCACTGAATACCTTAATTCATAGGATTAAGCACTTATTGCTTCACAAATTTATATGCTTAATTGTCTTTAATAAAACTGAAAGCAATATGTGTTCTGCTAAAGAATTTTTCTTTCTCTGGTGTATGGATCACAAAGTTAAAACAAATATCCCGTATCGTATTTTCGGGTCTATTATGAGTTGCGTTAATAAGAAAAGCTCATATTTTGGTATGTATATTGTCACTGCTTTGGCTTCTTTATATCATCTTGATGTGGATATTGTATGTACTAATAACTATAATGTCTTTCATGTATCATATTTAACATGCTCTAAAATTTTGGAGGCCTATTTTATGGAGCTCCGAAATCCTCAAACACATATTGCGGTTAAGAAAAGAAGGGCAAGAATGTAGCCATGTCTAAACCATACACCTCTCAAGTTCCACCGAAGGCCCGAGAAGAAGCAATCGAAGAGGAACTAATAGTAATAGCAAAAGTTGTTCAGTTTCAACAAATTCTTGACTAGATGGCCCTAAATCAATAACAAATGATGCTACAGATTTATGAGCTAGGAAACCAAATGTGAAAAATACACAAGGAGCAGCAATACATGAAGGAGTTCCTCAAGTTCATCCAGACAAAGAACATTGAAGTCCCCTCTCCTATGCCTTCACCAACTCAATCCCCATAAGCTTTCTTACCCTTCACTTTTTATATTATTTTATTTACCTTGTTAGTTGTGTTATTTTTCTTCTTAGTTGATGTTGTGTTTGATGTTTTGATTTCATTTTGTATTTGCCTTGTCACATTGAGGACAATGTGTTGTCCAAGTGTGGGGAAGTGGCATTTGCCTTGTCAATTGCATCATTTAAATTTGTTTTACTTTCTATTTAGGATGCATGTTTTAGGCATGTTAGGTTGTTGTTTGATGTTATGTTATGTTAAGCAATATAACCACACTTAAATCATTTTTTATGTGTTTCACCATAAGATTCTGTCATGCTAGTTAGAATAAGATTGAATGCATGCTTGAACTTGGATTAGGCTACATGAGTAGAGAGTGAATCGTGTTGAGTGATGAAAAGTAGTTGGTTGTATAAGCTTGCCCAAAATGTGACACTTGAGCAATGAGGTAGTGTAGAGATGTATAAGAATTTTCATTTTAGCCAATGTGAGGATTAAGCTTATATGACTCCATCTATAGTCATCTTATTTCTTTGAGTGTATGATGCCCCTTACCTTCAGAGCTTGCTTTGAATTGGTTTGACTCTACTAGATGCATGCTTAATAGAAATGATTAAGTCCCTTTTTTTTTATAATCCTTGGCTGAAATGACCCACCCTTATTGTTATCCCTTTTCTATTAAGGCCGTTTTTTGATAATCCTTGGCTGAAATGACCTACCCTTGTTATTGTCCATTATTAGCCCCATTGAGCCCTAACCCTTTTGTTTCTTAAAAACACCTCAAATTCCAAAACCCAAAACTTCATTAGCCTACCTATTCACAAGCTTAGTAAAGTATTAAGTGATGCACTAGTTTGGGATATTTGGTACAAATGTTTTTCTAGATGAGATAAGTTATACTCTTACTCTTTGATCACATTGTATCTAGTTACTATTTTGTTTGTTGTTTCTTCAATTACATAAAAATAAAAATAAAAAGAGAAAAAGAAGAAAAGAAAAGAAAAGAAAAGAGAAAAAGAAAAGAAAAAGGAAGAATGTTTTGGTAGCATTAATAAGTGCAGAGTAGTAGTATATTTACATTTGTATATCTCATAATATGTTTTGTATCGTTCACTTATTACTTTCTGTATGCTTGTGTTAAACCCTTTACCTCTTTTGACCCACCTTAACCCTGACCACATTATAACCCAAAACAAGCCCTTTTGATCTATTTTTGTATGTAATCAATGTAAAGGAGAATTGGTGTATTAGCAAGCTTATGGCAATATAGTTTCCTATAGGGAGTTTGAGAGAAACACTAACTATCAAACACTTGAGAGAAATGAGTGAAACCATAAGGAAGATTCATTTTATGTTTATACTTATCTTTGAGTGATGGATAAATTGAGTTTGCTTATATACACTAATGAAAAGTAGTCATGATATAGGTAATAGCTTCATACTTGAGTTAGCTAAACTTTAAGGAATTGCATGCTTTGATCTTTATGAAAATGAAGTGCTAGAACTGATTGGTTATGTTTGATTTTGCTTAAGGACAAACAAGGATTTAAGTGTGGGGAAGTTGATAGTTATGCATTAGTATGTGTGTTTCTAAGTATTTGGTATGTGTTTCTTGCATGATAGGTTAGTATTATTGTGTCTTACAACTTTTTTTGTGAGTTTTTGTTTAGTTTGGTCTTCATCATTGTTCTTTTGTTTTAGATATTGGTTTAGGGTAGGAATTGATTATTTTGGTCTAGGAATGAAGTGTGGACACCTTTGTGATTGAGCTAGGGACCAAGAGAAGAGAATAGAAGTGGAGTTGCTGAAAAACAAGAACCCATGATCATAGAAAAGGTCATATTTTCCACGATCATTGAAAATTTATAGTGAAAGTTTATGTTAATTTAACCTACAATCGTGCAAAGCATAAGTATAATTCCCACAATCGTAGGAACTGGCAGTCAAAGAGACACGTGGGTTTCATGAATTTTCTTTTAGGTTTTTCATGACTTTATAAGACATAGAATCCTGAGAGCTGCAAGAGGATTGTGGAACTTACTTCCTAGAGCTAAAAGATAGATTTAGAATCCTAAAGATAAGGGAGATTGAAGGTTTCATTCTTGATTGGGCAAAGAGCACCCTGTCATCTAGATTTTCTAGATTGGGCAAAGAAGAGGAGAAACTACCCCGTCTAGTCTTATTTCAATTTTTTTCTCTTCTAGCATGTTTATCATGGATTATTTGATTGTTAGAGATTTTATGGATATTATGATTAGCTAGAACAATTTTCAGCTTTGTTTTTGAATTATTTGTGAACCTTTGGTTATTGATTTAATGATATACATGTTTTTTTATTTATTGTGCTTAAATCATGCAATAAATCATGAGAGTGAGCTTAGTAATCTATGTTAATTGTAGAACAAGAGTTGATGATTAATAAACCTATAAATAACAAGTTATTGATTTATTAGGAAGGGATTTCAATAACTCAATAGACTGCCTATAGGATAGCTTCATATCTAGTTGAATATTTAGGAAAGGCTTTGCACATCGAGAGATCCTAAAGTTAATTCTAATTTATTTAACTCATAACATTTAGTTACACCTTTAGCTAGAATTTTAGGAAATCTTGGGCCAAGCATAAATTGAATCAATTAATCGGAGGGAAGCAAATAGAGATAATGTCAAGTCCTAATACTTAATCTTCATTTTCTCCAAGTTTTAGTTTACAATTTTGGTTTCGGTTGCATTGTTCTCTATTTCTTTTAGTTTGTCTTTATTTTACTTAAATTTTTTAATTTGATTGAAACGATTTTTTAAACAAAGAATAACCTAAATCAAGTGGTTCCTAAACATAATCCTCATGGGACCAATATCTGCTTTCAACTACAAGTACGACTCGTATATTGGCGGTTTTGAGCATAAGACTAGTAGTGTGGTTTGCATTCAACATCCATACTCTTTAGCTGGTCACATAAATGCTTAAGCTAGAAACATGAATTTCCTTATAAATTGCATGAATGTTTGAGCACGATTTGAAAAAAGTGGTAAGTTTTCCTATCTATGTTTAATGAAATTCTGTATTAGGATTCTCGATTTCGTTGAACAGTCCTAGTGTTTCGGCCATAACATATTCTACAGAACTCCAAATTGGGTCATTCCAACTGTAAATGAAATCTAAGACATAGTAACAAAATTATAGAGCAGAGACCTAGACCTAATTATAGCTTAATGATATTGAAAATTGAGATTGATTATGGTAACTTAATACTGTCATTATGTTGAACTAGTTTGTGATATTTGGTACCTGTTTCATAATTTCGAAGGTGAAATGGCATGATTTTTAATGATATGGAAACTAGAGACATAGGGAAACACATTTCTAGAGGACTTCAAAAACCTAATTTGAACGTTTGATATGTGTAAATTAAGGAACAAGTGGAGGCATGGTCAAATGAAGAGAAAAACAGCATGGTAAATGGAAAGGAAAACAACATGTATATCCATATCTTATGAATGTTATTGAATGGGTATTAATTGGCAGCATGTAGATGCTATATATGTGGCTGAATGGCTACTTAATGGCAGCATGTATGTTGTATATAGTTTAATGGTTCAATGTAAGAAAAATAGCATGTATATACCATGTACGTTAAGTCGTTTTCATAAAATTTGTAAAACAAGGTGGTAAATTATGAATGTACTTTATAGGTTTTAGGAAGCCTTCAAAGCTCTCCCTTATAGCTGAGTAAGACCGTAAAGTTTTCTCGTTCACCGTAGACTCAGGATTAGTAAAGGAAAAGCACCAAACACATAATGGTAGTTTACAAAAAATGACAAATAGTGAGTGTACCTTTAAATTAATTTTGTAAAGATGGTTTTTACCTTACTATGAAAAGTATATTTATGAATAATTCCATTGATGCTACTACTTGAATTCAAAAGTTAATCTTTATAAGATATACATATGCTTTGATTTAGCATTGAATTGAGTTTTGAATGTACTTGGAAACTAATGAGATGTACATAAGCCTTGATTTTGAATATGTTTTTAATTGGCATTGAAATAAGACGTGCTTATATATTAATTATGATTTAGCCTAAGGTATGTTGTTAGGTCTTTATACATATGATTATATCAATCTTCGTATGTCTTAAGGTGCATGGCAATGTTGGGTGGTGTTGTGTCTATCAGTATGTCCTGTGTTGGCCCCTTATATTTTTTCTTGAGGATTAAGTATGATTTGAATAAATTATAAGGTCCTTAAGTTATTATTTTGTGGAGTTAATTATTATGTTAATGTTGGTAAGATTTTATGACATAGATTAATTGAATTGAAGTATTAATGTTATAAGAATGTATAAAGGGCATTGTTGGAAGTTCACTTAAGGGTATAAGAAATAAGGCTTAAAAGGAAGGGCAAGATGGACATTTGTATGCTTATTAAGAGTAGAAATTAGAAGAAGAAGAATTGTGAATCAGGTAGAGAAGAAGAGAGTGTCGTGGGAATAGGAGAAAAAGAAGAGGAAAGCTAGGGTTTGGAGATTTTTAAAGATTTTGAAGAATTTGAAGGATCAACAAGTAAGTATGAGCATTCCTCCATCTTGTTTGGTTAGATGAAACTCAAATATGGCTTAACATATGTGGGAAGTTGTTAGTGAATGCCATAGGCAAGTGTTCTCTTTTAGGGTTAAAGATCAAAGATAGAGTTTGATGTTTTTGTTAGTGAGATTGGGTTGAAATGAAATTGAAAATGAAGTACAAGTGATGGTTTAGTGTTTAGATGGGTTATATGTGAAATGTGGGAAGTAAAAAGATAGAAAATGTAGCAAAAATGATTCCCGGAATACATTTTTGAAAAAGTTCGCCGCGGCCAACTTTTGGCTCACCGCGACCAACTTTCTAACGCGAACTTTTCCTCTTTCGAAAAGTTCACTGCGGTGAACTTTTTAGCACAGAACGTGCTTTGATATTTTAGGCATAACTTTTTGTATAGTTGTCCAAATGAGGTGATTTTTAATTTAGTGAAAACTTGAGACATAGGGATACAAATTGTATGAAGGAATTGAGTTCAAATCAAGTCTCTAATGAATCAAATTTTGATTGGAAGTGGAGTATGGAATGTTGGTTTACTATAAGACCAGCCTAAAAATGTTTTTAGTATAACTTTTAGAGTAATGAACCAAATTGAATGATTTTAAAGTCATTAGAAACTTAAGAAAATGGGGAATATTTTTCTAGAAGAAAGTATTATCAAATTTCTTCATTTACTTGATCATAAATTGGAATTCCTATTGAATAGATTTTTTGGCTATTGTTAAAGAAAATCAAGGAAAGCAAGAGGAGCAAAGGGTGAGGAATCTTTAAGCAAGTTATAAGCAAGGATATTAAGGTGGGTTTCATGTTTATAATAGAAGTAATGAGCCTTAAATCTTTTCTATTAAATCAAAAGAGTAAAATGATTTAAAATTGCTTCATAATTGTTGCATCTATTGCTTTTTAATGATTTGAGGAATCTTTATATGTTCGATATATGAATTTTGTTGATGAATTTCGAAATAAAGATGGAAGTACATCAAGAAATGTTATGTTATACCTTGAAAAATTTCATGGCATTTTGTATATTCGAAAAAGAAGAAAAAATATGAGAATGTGTATGTGTGAATGATTGAGTTAGGCATTGAAATTTAATTGTGTTTGAGCAAGAGTGGAACCATTCCATTCGTCACGTGCACGTCGATAAGAGCCTTCTCCCAGCTGCCCGCTTGTGGCATATGAGCTCCAAAATAGACTCATTATGTTCATGGTGTAAACTTCGGTTTCACCATTCTGTTTCCATGGAATCGTCGAGCCATTTGTTTGTGCATTGCATGTTTGAATTGTCAAGAATGTTGCATAATTGAGTGTTATGCTTTGATGGTTACATGTATTTGTTATGTTTATGTGATGATATTTTTTTAACTATGAATTTTTGAGCTGAAATTATGAATTTGGTTGAGAATTTGAAAACTATGATTTTTATGCATTCAACATGAAATTTCTATAACAAATGAACATTTTAATGATTTTTGCTTATTCTTTGTTATAAACTTATTACCCACAAGCTTTAAGCTCACCCCCACTCTCCTTCCCCTATTCAGGTATGAGGAAGAGATCAAGTGATCAAGAGTATAAGGACGTTACTTCAAATTCTGCATATCTTGGAATTTAATTTATCTTTGTAAAATACAAGGATTAGTCACATTTCAAGGATTATTAGTTCATACAACTTTTGATTTTTTTTTTTTGAGATTTTGGATTATTGTTGTATTGTGGCTTGGAATGCCATTAGAGCTTGTAATATTCTATTCTTTTGATGTTAATGAATTATGAATTATGTATGGATGATATTGAGTGGGTATACGAAATTGCATATGGATAAGGTTGAGTTGAAATTAGGGATACTTGAGAAAGTAATTGATTTGAGATGATGAATTTTTGAACAGGAATTATGGTTACATATAAGTAAGATGCGTTTTGGAAAAAGAAAGGTAGGAAATTATGAAGGATGAGAATTTGTGTTAAGCAAGGAATTAAATGTGTAGAGATTAGAGAGTATGATGAAATAATGTTGGTAGTTAAATGGTTATGAAATGATGTTAATTAAAGGAAGTGAATTTGGGACAACTTAGATTGAAATTAAGGTTAGGAAAGATGGAAGGAAATTCGTTGTGGTAAATTGAGCATCTTCGCTGCAGCGAACTTTTTCCAAAGGATCAGGGAAAATTACTTCAGTATTTTCAAAGTGGAAAAACTTTATGTTGCCGTGGCAAAGAATCTTCTCCTAACGGTTCACCGCAGTGAAGTCCTCCACTGCAAACGCTGAAAATTTTTTATTTTATTTTATTGGAATTACCCTAAGGAGTTTTTCATGAAACAAGCTCCTGTTTTCACGACTTCAGAGTTGGGCTCCAAAAACGAGGTCCAACAGTTGTGGTATCAAAGCATGAAGATGAATCGATAATAGTTTGGGTTTTTTTAATTGGAAATAGCTCAAGTCTTGTGATGTTCTGCAAGATTTAGACTTCGGAAATGAGGTCCAACATCCTATGAGTCGCCCTCTGACCGCGCGTTCTTACTCTAGTCAAAATAAAATAACTAGACTACTACTATAGCAGTGGTGAGTCTAGGTTGATCCCACAGAGAGTGTGAGTAAAGTTTATGAAAATCAGTGTTTATACTAAAGGGGGGGTTTTGGATTTTTCAAAGAAGAAAATAAAATAAAACTAACTAATAAAAACAAATTAAAGAAAACATGCAAAAAAGATAAAGGTGGGGAATTCGGTAGAGACCCGATTCTTTGATTCAATCTTGACCTACACCCTGATTAAGCATATTTCATTAATTTGTTTTTCTTTAACCTCTCCTAGCAATTATTAATCGTGGGTTAAAAATTAACCTGAGTTTTCCCTTAGATTTTGTTTAATTAAGATATGATCGTTAATTAAACCTAACCACCGAACAACCTAGGTTATGATTTCTAGATTTAATTAGGCAGTAGCATTACGAATTAGGAAAACCGATTAATCAAGGCAACAACTATATACGATACGTCATTTATCCTAAGTCATGTTATCCCTAATGATTATAAATAGTTCGTCGCTACACATGAATTTCAAGATAATAATTACGGATTATATTAAAATTCTAGCAATGGATTTGAAATTAACAGTTTAATGAACGCATTAAAATCATCAATTCACAACACTCAACAGGTTCATACACAAATAACTTAACAATTACAAAAATCTGATTATCCATACACAAAACCCAAATCAATTAAAATAGGATAACACAATCAATTCCTAATGAGAGAAAGAAACAACAAAATAATAAAAAAATTACTTAACCCGAGTCATCGGTGTCGATGTCACCTCCGAACCAGTGTCAGAAAACTAGCCTTCCATCTTCATTTTCATGCTCCAAGCCCAAGTCACATTTTCCATTGCTTCGACACTCTCAACTCTTCCCTTTACTATTCACTATTCATGATGGGATAAATAAATGCTGAGATTTTATATGAACTAGCTCTAGATCAGCCATGACTCTCCAAACCATTTTCATGCTCCGCGGTGCGTGTTTATACGCTGCGGCGTGCGTCCACACACCTCGGTGAAGCACGGTTGTCTTTTGTTTTATTTTACTTATTATGTTTGTGTTTATTTTCTTTGTTTATTTTCTATTTAGGTCAATGCCTCGCACAAAGAACGCCACCGTCCACCCTACTACCCCTTTTGACTACTACTCTACCGATTCCCCCGATTTCTCTCCTCATCATTCACCTTCCCCTGCTGACTCTCACCCTTCCACCTCCTCTCCTCCGATCGATCCGGAGTACGCAGACCTAGCTGCAAAGATCGAAGCTAGGCCGCTACTCAAGGAGACTCTTCTCTCTTTCACCTCCCACTCACCCTTTCATCCAACGGCTGGTCTATTATGACCTTTTTGGCTTAGTGGCGCCTAGGGCTTCTGGAAATTACACGTTCGTTCGTCATTTCTACACCTATGCTCGTTACTATCACACCTTTGATATTTTTTTTCGAGGTGTTACCGTTTCTCAACCCTTCACCCCTGCCGCCATCCGTGACCACTACCACTTTCCTTCCATCCCTAGCTGCCATTTCACCGACCTTATTCGGGACTACCCTTGGGATGATGTCCTTCGTACCCTTTGTCCTGAGGGTGCCGAATGGCATCAACCTCGAGTATTTCAAAGATACATTCGACGTGCCGATCTCCGTCATGAGGCTTGTCCTTGGCTTCATTTTATCTGCAACAACATCCATCCTACCACCCACCTTGCCTTTGATCCCAAAGAACAGGCTTTGTATATTTACCTCCTGATGGTTGGTCGGCCGGTTGCTCTTGCTCATGCAATCACTTCCGCCCTTCGCCAATCCGTCCTCACTTCCACCCTCACCCATTCCATCTTATTCCCTCACCTTGTTAGTGATCTGTTCCGGGCCCACCAGGTCCCGGAACTTCCTACCGACAAAATTTTTGCACCCGCTTCCCTCTTCCGATACGTCCGCCTAAAACAACCTCGTTTTCTAGCTCTGCCACCCCTCTCTCCTTCACCTCCACCACTGCCTCCCTCCCCTCCTGTTGTTGCTGATACACCTCTTGATGTGCCTCCCCCGGAAACCCACCCCACATTTTCCCCCTCTCCCTCTCCTACCTTGACCGCCCTCACACATCAGGTGGCCTCACTTCGTGCAGCTTTTCTTCGTCTAAAGGCGCAGCTGGCCGACGATCGTCGCTACAACCGGAAAATGTTTGCCCTACTTGCCGCTCATCTCCACCTCCCGATTCCTCCTGCAGGCGGTGATTCTTCAGCCGGTCCTAGCACTTCTGCGGTCGCTCCTCCTGCGCCTGCCTCTGATGATTCCGCGGCGTAGTTTTGGCATTTTGTCTTGTTTTGTTTTCCTTTTCTTTTCCGTTGTATTGTTTTGTTGTAGGTTTTCTTTTGTTTCTTGGCTTCTTAGCACTTTTTCCTGCCCACTTTTTGCTTTTTCATTGCAGACAATGTGTTGATTAAGTGTGGGGGAGCTTGTCCCATTGTGTTACTATTTGTTATGCTCCTTCTTGACACTTTTTGATATGTGTGTTAACCAACATTGCATAATATTACAATTTTTAAACTTGGTACATTCTTCTTTCTTTGGCATTTTGTCATTCCTCACGTCGCGACGTCCACCCATTTTTGCCGAATACCGTGACAAAAGTTTATCAATTCAATTTCTTCCGCATGAAACTTTTGTACCTTTTGTGTTTCAAAGACTTTATAAATTCAAATTGGTACTTGAGTTTAGGAAATTTCCTTCCATTCTTTTTATGATAGTTGGTCTTGGCTAATTTTACTTTTGATATTTTCAATTCAAGTGAATTAAGGCATGCTAACAAAGTAGCATTTTAAGTTTTTGAGACTTGAGATTGTACATTGAGATATTACCCTTGTTGGAAGGATATTTGAGCCTAATTCTTTCTTTAATATTGTGTGCATCTACTTATTTCATACCTCTCTAGAACTTGTTTCAATTCTTAATCAAAGCTTTATGGACTAGAATTTGTTGATGTGATAGAGGCATTCTTTCT
>JANZLD010000006.1:57440060-57462160 GCA_026413575.1 Erythroxylum carthagenense
TTATCGAAACTATAATGCATGTGAAATGCGACACTTGCCTGTACCAAATCCTAACCCGATCCAAATTACCAATTTACTCATCACTCCGGTAACGGGATGTTACACACCCCCACACTTAGAATTTTGTACATCCACAAACTCAACAATCACAAATGTTCCACTAGCTTTATGACTTGGGAGGAAAATTGGTTAAGTTTAAAAGCATAAAATGTGGTTTATACAAAAAGAAAGGTTAAAGATCAAAGAGGTTTATCAAGGGAAAAATAATGTCAATAGGATAGGTTATTTGGCCAATGTAGTTTATGAAAAACAAAGAATTCCTAATCATATCTATGTTAATGCACGTGATAAAAATATGGTCTCAAATAGACAATCAATGCAAAATCGGGAAGTACATGTCGTGAAGATCACACATTATCAAAAGGCAATGAGACTGATATAGATGTGTTAGTCAAATAAGGCTCAAAATCTCACCAGCTTTGTTTACCATTAGTTATTACTCTTCTAAAGATAATGCTTATCGACCAATCACAAGAGCAAAAGTAGATGTTAAAGTTGCTATGAAATTCTCTAGTCAATTCACATTCTAATCATGATTATATAATCCTAGAATTAATAGAAAATGAGAAAATGTTTGTTTCATTATTTTTATTCTTTATCTCAATTTGATTGAGAACTTAAAAACAAGTAAAATAGAAAAATTCAAAATCACACATGCATAAAAAAAGATAATGCGGAAATGTAAAGGAAAAGAAATTTACTTCCCTTGGGTCGCCTCCCAAGAAACGCCTTTGTTTAGGGTCACTGGCTTGACTCCTTTTTCTCCTCACGTGACAAAATTGTGATCTTCGGGTGTCACATATGGCTCCTCCACGTGAGGTAGTTCCGGATAGAGTCTTAGTTGATCATCATCCTTATTCAGCGCCTTCCCTATCCTTAGGTGATCAACCTTGACTGAGTCCATACACTCCGAAAATATTTTGAACGTCTCTTCACCTTTTTCTTTATCATTTAATTCCTCCAGTCTGTTATGTAAAGCCAAAGAGTTAGTTTCAAAAATAATAATAGACTCAGTACTTACCTTCGAGCTAAAAGATGTGTCCTTTTCGACTTCGAGCTCGTTCTTAGCTTCTTTGGCATAAACAATTTGTTAAGGGTTGACCTTAAAATTCTCAAGCTCCTTGTCACTTTGCAAAGTTTTTTCACAAACATCAATTAGGTACACCTCGGGTTGATACGGTTGCTCCTTTTGACATTGAGATTCTAGGCGATCAAGGCTTATTGCCATCGACCCACTAGGTGTTCCATCCTCTATTGGCCTACTTTTGTCTCTTGTTGGAATTCTTGCAACTGTTGTTACATATCCTATAGAAATTGCAAATTATAAGCAGCAATATTATTAACAAGTCATTCAAGAGATGGAACTGAATCATGATGGCTCTCCGAATCTTGGGCATTAGACCATGTGTTTTTTGGAAATTGCCCTCCATCCTTCTGGAATTGTAAAATATTCTCCTACAATTGCAACATCAACTTTTCTAGAGATAGACCGGAGTTGTGACAGGAAGCTTCCGGTCTGTACGATAATTGTTGTGCGTCCTGCAGACTATCATGGAAGTAATTCTGATGATTATTCCATCCATACCAAAAGTTAGGTTGATCAGTCCAAACATTGTTATAGGATTGAAAATATGAGTTGTAAAAGAAATTACTTCTACCCATAATTTTTTTTAAACACGAACAAAAAAAATGAATTGATCACAACATAAAAGGAAAGAAATCAATTACGAACAAATATATACAAAACACCAATTAACTCACAAAAAAAAGTAAAACACTGAACTCCCCGGCAATGGCGCCAAAATTTAATCGTGCGTCGTTACGTTAGTCAAAATAAAATAATTAGACTACTACTGTAGCAGTGGTGAGTCTAGGTTGATCCCACAGAGAGTGTGTGTAAAGTTTATGAAATGAAATCAATCGGTGTTTACACTAAACAAGGGGTTTTGGATTTTTCAAAGAAGAAAATAAAATGAAACTAACTAATAAAAACAAAATGAAGAAAACATGCAAAAATGATAAAGGTAGAGAATTCGGTAGGGACCCGATTCTTTGGTTCAATCTCGACCTACACCTTAAGCATATTTCATTAATTTGTTGTTCTTTAACCTCTCTTAGCAATTATTAATTGTGGGTTAAAAATTAACCTGAGTTTTTCCTTAGATTTTGTTTAATCAAGATACGATCGTTAATTAAACCTAACTACCGAACAACCTAGGATACGATCTCTAAATTTAATTAAGCAGTAGCATTATGACTTAAGAAAATCGATTAATCAAGGCAACAACCACATACGATGTGTCATTTAACCTAGGTCATGTTATCCCTAATGATTACAAATCATTAGTCACTACACATGAATTTCAACATAACAATTACGAATTATATCAAATTCTAGCAATGGGTTTGAAATTAATGATTCAATGAACGCATTAAAATCATCAATTCACAATGCCCAACTGGTTCATATACAATTAACTGAAAAATTATGAAAATCCAATTATCCATACACAAAACCCAAATCAATTAAAATAGGATAATACAATCAATTCCTAATGAGAGAAAGAAATAACAAAATAATTTTAAAAAATTACTTAACCTGGGTGATACTGTTGTCGCCTGCAACCAAATTCAAAAGAAATCAGTTCTGTTAACACAATTTAATGTAGTAGTGGTAAGCAGATATCGTTCCCATGAGGAATTTTTAATGGTAATGGTTAGCGAGTTTAAAACTAAAACAAAGTAACGAATTAGGGGGGGTTGATTCACGACAATTTAAGGAAAAATATGAGAAAAATAAAAAATCACAAGAAATAATTGAATCATAAAATTTAATAGAAAAACTCTTGGTTTTCGAGTCACTGATGTTATCACGGTAAAATGGATCCTCGATATAAAATTTCAGTCATTAATAAACATTAATTGGGGAATGTTTTCTTTTAAATGTAGATGACTAGAAACATGTATCTTAGCATTCTTATTAAACAACAACCTAGATATGATTGTAGGTTAAATTTAATAATAGCGTTATGAACTAAGAAACCAATGAACGAGATAATTCCTGTATGACATGCAATTAATCAAGACAAATATCTTCTTAGAATTTTCAACTCTAACGTAAAGAAGGCAATCCTAATTGCTACTTACAATTAACGAAACTGAATGTCATATTTCATTAATCTAGCTATTAAACGAATCAATCCCTAGTTGCCCACCTAGAAATCAATCAATTCAATTAGAAAAAGTAAATCAGGAGATATTCAATATCCATCAATGAAACAAACTTTATTGAAACATCTCATACATAATAGTGGATAACATGGATTCCTTCAACCAAGAAAAGAAGTTTAGCTGTTCATAACGAAAGTACAAATCAACGAAATAGACAAATGAAAGGTCTCCATCCCTAGTATTTTCCTAGAAAATTCGAAAATCCTTAGAAAAACACTGAAAAAATGTAAAAATCTCTCATAGAAAAACTGCAGAAAACCAAAATCTATCTAAAACTAAGGCTGTCGAGAAAACCAAAAGAAGAAAGTGCAAAAAATCATAAACTACTCCTAAGGGTCTACAAAAACTAGAAGAAGAATGCTGGAAACGTAAAGCTATTCCCAATGAAAATCTGCAGAAAAACTATCCTAAACTAAAGCTGCGTGAATAGTAACTTCTCTCCCCTTTTATGCTTTTCCGATCCCTCTTCTCTCTCCTTTTTCGTGATATTCAGCAGATAATGTATCCCCCAAATTTAGGCGGTCAATCCCTTTGATAGATGGCAATATAATCTTTAAAGATTATGAAAATCTCAATTTTGAATCTTGAAAATTGATGTGCAAATTTATTTCATCCTTAGACATGCCCACATTTAGTCACTGAATTGCTGTCAAACTTGGAATTTCAGATTTTCTTCATTCTTTTGCATCTTTTTTATTCAATTTCATCTTTAAGGTGTTGAAAATTATCTGTAAATAATTATAAGATAATTTCATTAATTTTGGATAATAATTTCAACACATTAAAGATAATTAAGTATAAAATAAGTGCAAATTGATGACTTAACACCAGATCATCAATGTCGATGTCACCTCCGAACCAGTGTCAAGAAACTAGCCTTCCATCTTCATTTTCATGCTCCCTTTACTGTTCACTATTCATGATGGGACAAATAAATGCAGAGGTTTTATATGCACCAGCTCCAAATCAGTCGTGACTCTCTAAGCTACAACCTCTTTTCCAATAGCTGTCCCCACGTCTCGCTTTTATACTCTTTTTTTATGTCTTAGTGCTGCCACTATTCATTGATTGGACAAATTAAGTTTGTAACCCCTTTAAAACCTTTCACGCCAGCCCTGTTATTGCTTCCTTTAGTGCTGCATTTAACTTCCTGTGTGAAACGCAGCCATTCCTACTCAAACTTCTCCTTGAAAATGTTGGTCTTCCATGCTGCAGTTTCATGTCATCTTTTTTTTTACTTGCATTTAAAATTTTCTTCTTCTTTGTCTTCCATTTTTGTCTTTTAATTTTCTTTGTATCACTCCATCAAAACAAGCAAGTATTGATCTTTGAAAAATGTCCCAAATGGGGTTCTTTCAACTCACTTTAATTTCTTTGCTTCCAAATTATACCTAAAATTACATATGAATTAAAGTGATTATCTTAAATATTTTTGTATCATTAATCGCTAAGTATAAATAATTAAATATATTAACAATTAAACACATATCACCCTCTGCATGTGTGGAGTATATATTGTGCTAGCACTATTATGGGTAAGCGATGCAGAACCAGCTCCATAATCACAAATTTATATGTAGTGCTAGCATTATTATGGGTAAGCAATGCAGAATCAGCTTCATAACAATCAGGATATAGAGGTGTTAACTAGGCACAGATAAGTGATGCAGAACCAGCTCAATAGCCTTACACCTAAAGGCACTATATGGCAAAGAAAATTAGTGATAGACTATGTTTTAAAAGAAAGTTTGTGAAAGTATTATTTTTCATCACTATTTACTTTATAATAAAAGTGTAACTTGATCTCATAAAAATATATATGCTTTGTTTTACATATGCATTAATCTTATTAAAAAGAAAAAAATGTGTTTTGTAAGAATATTGATTATTACTTGAAAAGAAAAGAAATTGATTTTTTTTTATGGAGGTTAATGTTTGTATAAATTTTTTTATTGGAAGTCAATAACACTCACTGGGCTCATTTAGCTCACCCATTATTTTCTGTTTTTAAATAAAACATCCTAGGTGCACGCTCAGGGGCTTCAGTAGTAAGGCCACCTCACAAGTAGTCAACTTCGTCAAGTGTTGTTGTGTAGGCATTTTTATTTTAGCCTTTTACATATTTTTTAGAACTATTGCATATCTTTTAATATATTTTGAAAATTACATTTGTATAGAGAATGAATGTGTATAAAGGTTTTTAAATGGAATGCATGATGTTGTTTTAGCTTTTCAATGTTTGTTGATGTAACTATTTGAGATTGCATGTGAGTGGATTTGAAGTCCACAATTTGGAGTTGAGAAATTTTTATGATAATAGAAGTGTTTTGAACTTTTACAAGGACTTTGCAATTTTTGGGATGTTAAAATACAGTAGTTATGCTACCAAAATTTTTATTAAACTAAAAAACAAAACTCCACGGTTTACATTTCTTATTGTGAATTGAAACTTTTCCTAAACAACGGCAATAGGCTTAGCTTCACAGGAACTTTCTAGCCGACTTGGATATCAACTGGAGAGTCACCGGAGAGTGTCGGGTAGGTCACCCAATCATTACAGGATAGGGGCTTGTCACTATAGTTATATTTATGAACATATTTTGGGCCTTTTCTTCATATTAAGTCTATTCGGTGTGGTATAATTATTATTGAAGACTATTAAAATACCTTGATGGTATGGATTAATCTTTTAAATAATTAGCCTAATTCTTTCTTTCCATCTTATACCCTTCTAAGTAACATTCTTGGGGGTTAGCTTTACATCATTTATAGTCTAACTTAAAAAAGTTAGTGAGGTAAGAGAAAAGTTACATCATCTTCTTTCATTTTTAATTTTTTAATAGGTGATTTAATAATTTCAAGAAAAATAATCATATATTTTGATATAGGTATTCTTAAAATTAACATAAATTAAAATTATAATAAATAATAATAGGGAAAATAAAATAAAAATAACTATTATATATGTAAATAATAGTAAAAATAAAAATAATACTAATAATATAACTTTAAAAGGAACCAGCGCATCATGAAGGACCCAAATATGTAAGCATAAGATTTTATAAGGAATTCTGTACTTTGTCAAGGAATAATGACTATTTGACATGATAAGTGAATGAAGATTTCATGATATCCACAAATATCTTGGGTGATGTTAAGATCTATTAAAGTCATTTGGCTTATATTTAATAATTAAGATTAATTTATCTTTTGATTTTCTTTAATTATTTAGTCATTACATATTTCGATTCTTTATTAATATTATAATTTTATGTTTTTTTTAAAATTTTAAATAAATCACTAAACTAAATTATTTATCTAAGCTATGCATTTAAATTATCCATTGCTAGTTAATGATTTTTAAATGACATGTGACTTCATTACGTTTTAAAGCACTAAAAAGGTGATTATAATTTAGTGACCATATTACAAAATAAGCTATTTCGGTTTTGAGCTTATTTGTGGTCTTTTTGTGAAAGATTTATTATTAATTTGTGAACATTCATATTCACTTAAAGATGGTCATAGTTATTATAGTTATGATTCTTTTTTGGGTTTAAGGATAAATATACTATTCATATGTTCTTTTGCTTATTTATAGGCTTATCTCATGTTTAGTACATCTAAAAAAAATTCCAATAAATAACTATTATCATAGGTGAGATATTTCTTTTATTTTTTTAATTAAGAAAAATAATATGAGAAGAACTTAGTGATAGATTAACCAGTTAACATATCTATTTATATATAGTTTAACAATACACTACTTTTTCTGTAATTATGTACTTATGGAGATAATGATCTTAACAACTTATTCATAGAAATTAGCTCCTAGATTGATCGATAATATAACCTTAACAGAGATAATGGCTTCACACTAATTTGCAGCACTCTTAAGAAATCTTTCACTTGTAGACATATTCTTCAATCTATAAAGCATATAAGAATCGTCCACCAAATGTTATCAATTACATTATTCTCACTCTAAGAGAAGTGCTACACCAAACATGCTTATCTTTTTATATGTATTTCGTTGACATGTTTTCATAATTTATTCGGTACTAATGTTTTATAATAAGAAATGTCTTTTTTTAATTATACTTAGAACAAATGATATCAATTATTAATATGCTTTTTTTCGATAATGAGAAGTTAGATTCTTAATTAAATGTAAAGAACTTTGACTATTATAGTTAATACAGATTTTATCTTGCTTCAATTTAAATTCTTTGACAAGTGTCTTAATCTATATATGATTTATTTAACCAATAAGCTAAATTCTTATTTCTTTTTCTAATAAATCCCTCAAGTTGGATCTTTTTTTTACTAAGATCTCCTTATAAAAATTTTATTTTTACATCTAGTTGCTCCAATTTAAAGTTTAAGACAACTATCATAGCCAAGTAGTTCTAATAGTAGTTAAAAAATAACTAATGAAGAAGTATCATCAAAATCAATACCTAGTTTATAAGTATACACTTTCACTACCAATATGGCTTTGAATTTTTCAACATTTCATTTGAATATTTTTAAATTTTATAAATCTAACAAGTCTTGATTTCTTTCTGCCCCCTTTGGTAGTTCAGCTAAATCATAATTGTTATTTTTACACAAGGTCTCCAAATACTCTTTCATAGAACACTTCAATTTGTTTGAATTTATGGATTCACATGTTCATACGAAAGTATTTAATTCAAGTTATTCTATTAAAGCAACATAAACACCAAAATAACTAGAATGAGACTTTTAAAAAGTAATATAATCATCATACTTTATTAGGAGTTTGATATATTTTTTTGATGACTTTATGAAGGTTACTAAATGTAGGTTCTTTATCTTAGTTTTGAAGTTCATCATAATCGCCATATTTATGAACAATAATATCATCATCAAATGCAAAAATATTTTGACCACTGTGAGTTCTAACATCTTTCTATTCCTTGTAATAATCACCAAGAACCTATTTAATTGAAATTTAGAATTTCTTTGCATTGGAGCTATACTTGAAAAAATAATTTTGGATTAAATTCATTAGATCCCTATGGTTTGAGCCTTTCCCAATCGATTCTTTAAATTTTAAGAATTATCAATAAACCTCCTATGTTTTAGTTTTGTAACATTTTACCCTCCTACCAAACATAATTATTAGAAAACCTAATACATGTGACACAGATGTATCATATAATAAAAAATATCATATGAGTTATTTGTGCTTTGCACGATGTCGTTATCCAATTCACATAATGTCATATAAAGTCTACGATTGAATTAAAACTAATTAAAGAGTTTTGATTTAACTAGAGACAAATGGTTGTGGGTAATCAATTTCTAACCACTTGAGGTAAGTTTAGGATTTTGATTCCTTATTTTTTGTTGCAAAATTTATTTTCTTTCTTTTATTTTTTCTTTAAGGTTTTAGTACAAAATTTCTATGGGCAAATATTATAACTATACCATAAGAATCACAAGTTCACCTTTGTGATCTATATAATGCCTATTCAAAACAACAACTAAATCATGATACAATTGTAACCTATAAAATTGATGACTACTATAACCTCCTCAAACTTATACAATTGCAACATATAAAATTGATGAATAAAGTGGCCTCCTCAAACTTATTAATTGTAGATGGGAATAAGTAGGAGTTAATGACTATTTTACTCAAGAAGGAATATGTTCTTATATTACATTTTACTTCCTTATCAGTTAATTCCTAGAGAATGGAAAAAGTAGATTAGCTTAATAGTCTTTATAAAACCCCAAACTTTTCATTTCAATGAAGGTAAATTTTAATGTTCGGCAAATAGTATTTTTTATGTGAATAGTTCTTTTTGGGGACTCGACCCTAAAAAGAATTGAAAATATTCACAATAAATATTAGAGTCTAATGGTAGTGAAACGGATCAAAAATAATTGCGATTGGATGGATTTCGGGAATTCAAGAAGTTTAGGACTTAAAATGCCAATTTTGGAAAATAATAGATATTGATGTTTTTAACCCCATTCGAATATTTTTAAAGCATCCAGTCAATCATATCGACCCTAATAAGAGTATATTATGGTCAATTTGATGATAAGCCTATTGTAGAATATTTTTTTAATGTAATGTAGTTAGTCGGTGAATCAAATTCAATGAGGGATAGTTTGGTCTTTTTACATGGTGATTAGGGGCAAACTAGTCTTTTTACATGCTGAATAGTGGATTCATGATTCTTGATGGAAGATGTCGTGTGTCATGTGTTAAAGGAGTAAACTTAAGACAATTCCTTCATTCTTTTTATCATAATCGTGAGAGTGAAAGTGAGTTACCCCTGAGTGAAAAACAAAAGAAGGAAAGGAGAGAGCCAAACGTGGGTTTTGGCCAAGTTTGAGAGAAGAAGAGTGCAACTGATTTTCCATATTTTGGACAATGATTCGAAGAAAGATTGTGATTTTACAAAACATTGAAAAAAAGTGATAAGTTTTCCTAACTATGTTTAGTGAAATTCTGTATTAGGATTCTCGATTTCCTTGAACTGACTTAGTGTTTTGGCCATAACTTAGTCTAGAAGCCTCTAAATTGGGTGATTCTAGCTGTAAATGAAACATAATATGTAGTATAAAAATCTATAGAAGAGACTTAGACCTAATTCTAGATTAATGATATTGAGATTGATTATGGTAACCTAATATTGTCCTTGTGTTAAAGCAGCTTGTGGTATTTGGTACATGTTTCATAATTTAGAAGTTGAAATGTAATGATTTTAAATGATATGGAAGCTAGAGACATAAGGAAAAAATGTCTAGAAGACTTCAAAACCTAATTTAAATGTTTGATATGTAAAAAATGAACAAGTGGAGGCATGGATTCTAGACATGGGTCGTAACTGTGACTTATTATGCATGATTGTGATATGGTGAATTAAATTAGATGAGATTGTGTTTTGAAGAAATTAATAAGTTAGAATGGGTAAAATATGGTGTTTAAGTGAATTTTGAAGTTATATTTGGAAACAAAGACCAATAGGTTAGCTTACAGAAGTAAACAGAAATATGATTAGTGTACGTGTTATGCGATTAAATACTAATCTAGAATTTGTTAAAACGAACTATAGTTTAATGTCTTAATTTCTATATTTGGAAATAAATGACTAAGAAAAATATGTTTCGCATAGATAAAGGAAAGGCACCAAACGCATGAGTGTGATTGGCAATAAGTTAGCAAAACAGTGAGTGTATTTTAATTATTTCATTTGAATAACTTCTTTGCAAAAGAATTTATGGCATGTGATTTAAAATTATGCATTCAGTTTTTTGATTATGAAAGGGAAAGAAGTTGAAAATTTTGAACATACATCGGCCAAAGGTAGCTTCACGATCGTGACAAGCTCCAAACATTTCCCAATTGTTTTTTATTTTGAAATTGTATAAATTACTTTACAAAATGATTTAAACTTTATAAGTAATTAGAAAAATGATTTCTTTTTTAGCCTATGGTACATCATTAGGCTCATTACATGATATTATACCGGTCAGAGTATTCCAAATGTGCATGGTAGTGTCGAGGGACATCAATTACTAACAGTGGGTTGTATTGTGTTTGTCAATAGTTCAGTCCAATGAGTCACCCTCTGCACATACGAAGTATATAAAATGCTATCCAAATTTGTTACAGATAAGCGATGTAGAACCACCTCCGTAACTATCAGTCTATAGTGGTTAACCTATTACGGGTAAGCGATACAGAACCAACTTTATAACTAGTGATTGTCCAGTTAGGAGTAAGCGATGTAGAACCAACTCCATGATCTTATGCCTAAAGGTATCATATTGTAAAGAACTTGATGGTGGGCAATATCGTATAAGAAGTTTATGACAATAAATAATGCCGCCACTATTTGTTTTAAAAGTAAAATTGAGAAATTTGGTTCAAAAGGCTTATATGTTTTATATTATTATTGTTTTATACTAGATGAAATGAATTTCTTTTAAGAAGGTGTCAATGATTAAAAATGATTTGCAAAGAATTTTAAAGACACTCGCTGAATTTGTTTAGCTCATACTTTATTTTCATTTTTTAAATAAAACCTCCCAAGTGTATGTTCAGGGGCTTCAGTAGTAAGGACTCCACCTCGTGAGTAGGCAATTTCATCACATGTTATTGTGTAGGCATTTTTACCTTGTACATATTTTTTAGAACTATTGCATATCCTTGAACATGTTTTGGAATGTACATTTGTGTAAAGAATGGATGTGTATAAAAGTTTTTAAATGAAATGCTTGATTTTGTTTTAGCTTTTCAAAGTTTATTGATGTAACTATTTGAGGTTGCATGTTAGCTGATTTGAGGTCCACAAATTGTAGTTGAGAAATTGATGTAATAATAGAAATGTTTTGAACTTTTACAGGGACTTTGAAATTTTTTATATATCAAAATATAGTCGTTATGTTGCCGAAATTTTTAATAAACTGAAAAACCTCCACTGTTTACATTTCTTATTGTTGAGTTGAAGCTTTTCCTTAAAAATAGTGAATATGTAATAATTTATCCACGTTATTATTACTGAAAAGGAATGTTGCAATTTCTTCAAGTTATTTGAAGAGGAAATATTACTCCAAAAAGTGAAAATTTCGTAAATGGCTTAAGAAAAAATATGTTAAAGGCTTACAATGGAAAAAAGGGAGACGATAGTACACTTAGGGTTGTTTAGCTTTACTTATGATTTTCTACTGTGATTTTTTATTATAATTTTTAAAATAAAAATATAAGTTTAGTTGTTAATGTCAATATATTTATATTTTATTATTGATAATAACTAAATATTATATAGAACTAAAATATAAATTAATTATATAGATTAACAAAGTAAATAATTTTATTTTAGTCTTTTAAATAATATTTATTATAAATATTTAAAATGTTCAAAAAGTAAATTTTAAATTAATTGTAAAATTAAAATAAATTAAATAATAAAATTATATTAATCATAATTTTATTAGTAATTAATATTAAATAATTAAATAATCTATTTAACTGACGATATATCATATTATGACTAAAAATAGAAGAAGTTTGGTTTGCATAGTTGTCATAAGTTATGAAAAATGGAAGAAACTGAAAATAAAATTAGAAACTAAAAACTTAAACAAACATGTTTTTTTACTGAATTCAAAAAAAATCTAAAGTGGAAACAAATATGCCCGTAGTTAAGTATGATGTTTGATAATATCATCATATATTATGTCTGCTATTGTTGTTGCTATTTATATGTATAAACAGTGTGAATGAGTTAAAGTTCTATGTATGTATAAACCTTAATATGGAATTTGTAAATAAGTGTATGAACATTATTTCTTAAATTAATGAAAATAAACTCAAGTTTTAATTAATATATATGTAATATATTATTGGTATGTAAGTAACAACATATATGACTTTGAACATATTGCATATATTAAAGACAATGCACATGTGTTTGGAAAAAAGGGATAATACTAGATACTACTTATGAGACTGTTTAAAAAGTAATCAACACAAAATATAAAAATAAAAAATCATCAATATTGTATATAAGCCATCAAAATATCATCAATTCATCCAAAAGATCGTCAATATTATTTATGGAATTGTCTAAAAATATCATTAATACTTAGAAAAGATCTTTTGATATTATATATATTTCATTCTAAAAGATCATCAATGCGCACAAATGGGTTGGTCCAAAAGATCATTAATAAATACACATAGGGTCATCCAAAAAGAAATAAATGTATATGGCCATATATTATACACACGTTTAAATAATCAATTGGATAGTTTGGCTCTAAGTCTAAAGGTTCTGAGTTACGCTTTACTTCTTGTTCTTTTGGCTACTCTAACTCCTTTTTACGTTCATTCTTGAAATGCTAGATCATATAACTTCATTGTTGGTTCCCTTCCTCTTTATTCCAATTTCTTGAATTGTGCCCTACCCTTATTATGCATCATGCATTATATACTTTCCTAAGAAGACATATACATTTGACTCTATTGGAAATAAGATTTGTCGTTTATATAAAATTATACAATTTATTATTAGTAAATTATAAGGAGCGTTACCCTCATAAAAGATTAAGATTGGTTCATCTCATATGACCTATGAGTTGGAAACTTATATGCTTTAAGATTGTGTCCATTGTTTTTGTATTTCTTACAAGGGACATATCCTACAGTTCTTTTTAAAATATTAACTTCCCTACCTTCACTAACATCTCTTATTCTTTTTTTTTAACATTCTAACTCATTTCCTATAGGTGGGACAATTGGTCTTATATCCATGTATTTACCTTGGTACTAACTAAAAATGTTTACCTAGTATTAAATTTATACCCTTTTAATAATGCCTCATATATGCCTTTTTAGTATAATATTCATATATATAAACCTCTAGATCTCTTTTTTCCAAATTGATTCTTGAAATGGTATGGCTTCAAAGGATCCTAATCAACTCCCATTTCCTACATATACAATCACTTCTTTTTAGGTTCACAAAATGATGATCATTCGTATAGTGTTCAATTTCATATTTTCCATCATCTGCAAAATGAGTTAAATTAATTGTTACGTAATTAAGTAACATATAATGTTCAAAGCCAAAATATGTTATTACCTATACAATTGAACCAGAAAAATTAGTATCCTCTTTTTGTTTTTCTTTAACTTTGACATTATGTTAGAACATATATTATCATTTATGTATCCATCCCTTATTACTTTATATGAAATATCTTTATGATTTCTCTTTTCATAAGCTTTAATCAAATGAAAATTAGTTTACCCTTAAAACATTATATACATTAAAACATTATGCAATCTTATTAGATAAAAAAATCACTTTTCAATCATCTATTAAAGCCATGTTTAGACATCTCTTACCCAATATTTTCTAACCAATCATGTGCCTCCTTGTTAATTCTCAGTAGGTTACTTATTTTCCTTTCAAACCATTGCTATACTCCACATATGATCTTCGTAAATAATAGATAATTCCTACTTGCTTTGTAAACTGGCCTATAGATGCCTAACATAATAATGGTGATCAAAGTGTATGTACCTATACTCAGACAATTCTTATAGTCCAAATATCATTTGATTAAGACAAATTTAACATCAAATAAGGTTATATTTCTTATGAAAACAACCTTTTGAATTTCATTGTATTACCTTTTGTTTGTCACTTATGAACACCCATGAGTGATCGCTAATAATGTCATCAAGTAGGCATCCTAGAAACCATTTCCACCTGTCTTTATTCTTAAATCTAATGACAATCTATTCTAAAGTCAAATTTTTATAATTTATATCTCTTTCAATGTATGTTGCTAGTTACCCATCATAATTTGTTTTTAAATGACATCGATTAATGCATATAATTAGTCTACAAGCATTCCTTTATTTCAGTTATTCAAGGCAAATGTATCATGAATCAAATACACATTTAGGATATCTAATGTATAATGAATTGCCTCTGTTGTTTTCTATTTCAACTGAGAAGTACCCTCTTAACTTCTCATCTTATGCTTTTTATGTGGTAAATGTAAGGCGTACCTCTTAGCTCTATAAGATTAAAGTCTAAAATTTCTTACTAATAATCTTGTAAAATAACCCTTTTTAACTAAAATATGCAATGTAGGATTATCCCTAAATTATTCCATATACTTCTTAGTAATCAGTTGGTAATCAATCTTCTTTCTATAAAATGTTTTACCTCAAGAATGAGTGTCTTGGAATGTCTTAATCTGAAATGCATGCCAATTTTATATGCAGCTTCCATGAATTCTCGACCCATATTTTTTCCCTTCTATAGTAACTCTAAAAACCTTTTATTTTCTATATACACATAGTCAACCGCATTTGGATACTTGTATTCTTCAAAACCATTTTTAAAATGTTGAAAGAATAAAAAATAATTCCTGGCATCAAAATAACTTTCTTATAATCGAAACATAAAGCATTAAAGTCAAGATATTTTGGCTTCTTTTCCTCATCATTTGAAAGTCTTTCTAGGCCACTAGTATCTCATTATCCCCTAAATCAATATTTTGAACATGTATGTTCCACTCACCCATGTTAGGTTATTCTTCTTTTATATCATATTTAAATAGATCATTTGTATTTTTTTTTCATTTGAATACCCTAACTCACTTAAATATGTTGATTGATTTTGAATATATATTTTGATTCATTTGATTCACTAGAGTCTTCTTCAATGATTGTTGTCGGCCCCCAAATTTTTTTCTTGATAAATGAGCACGATTAGATTAATTTTGGGACCTTGATAGATTAGCATACGTTGGATTTAAGTAGCATGCTAATGTTAATGAGATTAAGTTACATAGGTTAATTGGATTAAAGTTAAAATGATAAGTTGCATAAGGGGTATTTTGGGAAGATCACTTAAGTGGGAAGGCTTTAAGGCTTTGAAGGAGGGGCAAAATGAGAAAAGAAATTTATTGACTTGCCTTTCAAAAGCAAAAACGTGGTGAGGAAAAACATAATGGAGAAAGCACAAAATCAGAAAGAAGGTAGAGAGAGTGTCGTGGGTTTAGAGAGAGAGAAGAGAGGTTTGAGCTAGGTCTTGATTTTTCTCAACCTTCAAACGGGATTTTGAGAGTGATCGAGAAGGGAGAAATATAGAAGAAGATAAGAGCCTTCTTTTGGACCAAACATTTCTTCATATAGAGAAGATTTGAAGTAAGAACATTTTAAGACTTCGGATTTTTGGAAGAGGTTTTGGTTTCGAGAGCTTATAAAATGCATTGGTTTTAGGGTTATAGGATCAACTTATACATTAGTTTCTTTGGGTTCTCATCTAAAAATTTCCATTGATTTGGGAATTTTATTTTTTGTTAAAAAGGGGATCAAGAAAGACGAGAGGAGTAAGAGGGGAGGCATATTGGAACAAGATATAATCAAGAACTTTAAGGTGGGTTTCACTTTTATAGTTGGTAATAAGCCAACAAAAGTTTTTTGTCAAGAAATAACAATAAATAATTTTGTAACTATCTCATTCATCTACATTTAATGTTTTTTTTAATGCTGTAAGATTGTGCTACATGCTTATACCTGACTTGTGTGATGATTTTTGAAAATTTGTTTTTAAAATAATTCTTTAAAATGATGCATGATTATGAAACCATACTTTTGAAAAAGGTTTATAAGATATAACAAGCATGTGAAAAACAAGTTTTCAAGAGAATGTGCCATTTTGGCCATCAATCTTTCAAGATTTTGAAATCTATGTGTTATGTGGGTTTGTGGTAGACCCTCAATAACCGTCACGTGCACGTTGACGCAAGTATAGGCTTCTCCCGCCTACCCGTTAGTGACACGGAGGTCCTTCAAGGACTCCTTCAAAAATTTCTGACTACACAAAACCATTATATTGAGAATGTGTAGTGCGTCATGTTTTGGACTTACCCAAACCTTTTGACATGTTTTTGTGTTCATGACAAATTGATATGAGTGATGCATTCATGATTTACATACATATGAATTTCTGCATTGCAAATGACATATAAATGTTTTTGCTTGTTGCAAATTATAAAATTGTTACCCACGGGCTTTAAGCTCACCCCCCAATCTCTTCCCACACATTCAGGTGATGAGCAGGATATTAAGTAGGTCAAAAGGGTAAGGCAGCACTCCTAGTTTTGATTATTTTATATTTGAAGCAAGTTTTGTAAAGCAAGGCTTTAGTTGCATTTTGAGCAAATCATGGTTCATGTATCATTTGTATTTTGGGATTTTGATGTATTAATGTATTTGTGGCTTGAAATGCCCACTAAAGCATTGTAAAACTTTTATCTTTTGATGCAAATGGAATATGTTTGCATTTTTACTCATAATTCTCTCATATTTGTACGTATGAAATTTTTTCAAGTTTCATAAAGGAAAAAAATTCGTTTTCTGACTTTGGGGAAAAAATCTGGATTAATTTAGGCCAATTTAGACAATTGTGTCTGTTGTAATGTTGTAGGTCTCTCTTTTAGCTTTCCAATGATATATGATAAGAAAATTTTGGCCATCCGAGCTTAAAATTAGGACCCTTAAAAGAAAAGATGTTCAAGAGTAAAGTGAATCTTCGTTTGTGTTTTGCTCCTTCTGCTTTTTTGCTTCTTTTGCGATGACATCATCTTCTTCTGTGTTTTGCTATGTTAACGTCATCTTCTTCTGTGTTTTGCTATGATGACGTCATCTTCTTCTATGTTTTGTATCGTCTGTGTTTTGATTCGTCTGTCTTTTGTATCTTCTGTGTTTTGTATCATCTGCCTTTTGTATCGTCTGTGTTTTGCTGGTGCATCTTCTTCTGTGTTTTGTTGACACGTCTTCTTTTGTGTTTTGCTGACGTCTTCTTCTGTATTTTTCCGACTCGATTCTTCTGTCTTTTGCTTCTTTTAGGTTACTGTTTATAAACTTCTTCTAGGTTATTGTTTATAAACTTCTTCTGTCTTTTGCTATCTTCTGTGTTTTGTCGACTCGCTTCTTCTGCCTTTTGCTTCTTCTATGATGACGTCATCTTCTTATGTGTTTCACTTCGTCTATATTTTGCTTCTTCTACCTTTAGTTCCATTTTTAGTCCTTTTAAAGATAAAATCAGACCTCAAAGTTGTAAATCTCAAAGCCCTCCTTGAAAATCGCCTTAATAGGATCTTAAACCGATATCCCAATTGACCATGTTGCTAAGTGTCCCAAGGCTAGTTCAAATGTTTAGGATCAACATTTGTTCGAAAATAGTAAGTGTGAGTTGTTTTAGAGTTTGTCTTGGTGGGGGCACACCATCCTTGTGGGATACGCGTTCAGATATCACTTAGGACGTCAGGCTCGTGACTCTCAAGGGTGGGGTGTCCAACAATTGGTCTAATGGGTCCACCTGTGAGTGCCTCAATAAGTTTTTCAATAGTAATTTAATGGACTCTATGGTAGTTTTTTCAAAGCCTACTTCAATGCAAATTCAGCCATTATCTTCCTTAAGTACATCAATAGGAATATCCACTACAGTGTCATTAAGTGTGTATAATTTAGGATTCTTCTCCCCATATAAATACACCTCAATTGTCTTTAGTTTTCTATCATAAATTACTTGAATCAACTTCCTAACATCGTTATCATTATACAGTTTCTTCAAACCATCTTCAAATGAATTATGTGGGAATTTATACATAAAATCACATACTTCCTTATACCCTAACTTCTTAGTATTGAGCATGATATTAGCCAAGCTAATTTCATACACCTCAACACTAAAATAGTTTGTCTCTTCACCGTCATATATCATTTTTGTTTTAATTTAAAATATCCATCATAAAAATACCCAAACCTAATTATATAATTATTAAGTACTAACTATTTATTAAACTAAACCCATAACTACATTATAAAAAATTTTCATGGATGATGAAAATAAAAAATGAAATGAAATTAGAGAATCATATGTTATAGTGATGACATGTATAATGACTATATGATAGCATTAAAAATTAACCCAATTCTACTTTTTTAACCCAAACAGTGGCTACAAATATCAAATAAGCATTAGCCAAGGTTGAGAATATTTCATTACAAAGCATTGCTACTTGCAAGAATCTCATTAATATCCTTAGAAGAATATGCATGTATAAGCTTTCCCCTTTTCCTCTCTTTTTAATACCTAAAAAACAATATCATAGAAAAAAATGGAGCACACATTAAGTAAAGGATTTAAGTTAAATCATGAAATGTACATAATTGAAACCTTAATCAAAATGTGTTTTACCAATTACTTTTATGTTGGATATGATTCTTGAAAATAAAAAATATATATAACCTAATTAACATTTGAAGATGTAGCTTTCACTTTTTCACATATACTTTTTTTTTAAAGTATTACATGATACTAGTATGAATCAAACTATTAGAGGCACAATCAAAAATGTTTTGTAATATACTAATGAAAGAAAAGGTCATGGGGATTTTAAGACCCTAATCTAATTTAGTGAACTTGTTATTAAGAGAGTACTTATTTAAAGACATCAATAATAAAAATTTATGACATTTATTATATATATGTATTTGTACATAAGAACATAGCATATTTATAATGTCTCCATTCCAACTGATTGCAAGTTGACCGTATCACTGTTTTTTAGCTCTAAACATTATTGTTACTAAGGTTATTATATTCACTAAGTTGGAAACATGATTATTTCCTTTTTATCATTTATAAATCGTGGGAGTTTAATATGGAATAGAAACAATGAACACTGAATATTAAAAATTCGCACATTCAAACGATACACAAATCCAGTAATGTAACTTTTAACTTACATATGGATAAAAAATAGAAATATAGACTTTTAATAAATTTGGTAACTACAATTTAAGTGAATCACATATTTTAGCACTCTTTAATCACTTTTACCTTTAAATAAATTAAAAAAGAAAAAGTATTACTCCTTAAGAATTATACCAACTAAGTGACAAATCATTTATGTTACAAACTACAAATTATAAATTTAATAAATGAATTTGTCATCACCTAATGAAACCGTAATCAAAATCCAAAATTGGAACGCTAATTAGAATACATTAATTCAAACTCTAGTCATAATTGTCAAACTTAAATCCTAATCAAATTAAATTACTAATAACCCACTAATTGATAACACTAAAATGACAAATCCTATTAAAAACCTTTATAGAAAACACTTATTTTATATACCCAAGTTGCCGAGAATTAATACTTAGATGTAAACTTACACCCCATTTGAAATCCTTGAAGCACGATTGTAAACTTACATGGACGTAAAAAAATTGATTGCAATCTTCCTTTCTCTTTAGTGAATGAGGTTTTTCAACAATAATCTTTAAATGTCTTTAGTGACTTTGATTTTATATTTAGACAAAGTTTATTTTATGTGACAGATACCTCATGCATCATTATCTAGATTGAATAAAAATGCACAACAATGCTGCATGAAATAAGGCATTGTGTAGGTTATTCAACCTACACGACAGCGTGTCTTAAATGGCAAAATATGCCACGTTTTCTGTTCAATAACATGAAACAACATCAGTTTTATGTCTTTTATTTGGTTTTCTAACAGATATAGATGGTTAGGTGTTATAATTAACTTAAACCTTATTGAGGTTATTGATAGTTCCTACAATTTAAGGACTAAACTGAAAAAGGCCTAAACTGTAGGGGATTTAGTTTATTTAAGCCAGCAGCTATTATTAAGTATCACTTTCACAAATAGAGGTGCTCTCACATCTCTTTAGATTCAGCTCCATTTATTTTTAGTCAAAATAATCGTTGACTTTCCACTTAAGGTTAACAACAATTTGCACTGCTTCCCGCCCCACTTTACCTGGTCCTTTTGTCACCTTTCTAAGTGTGGATTGTTAGACTATTTTATGTTCCATGTCACTTACAGATTTGAGTCCAATAAAAAGCACTCAAGATAATGGTTATTGGGTATTATAAAATAGATCTCAAATGGGTCAAAGACCCTTTTCCTCTCTCTTCCAATTACCAAAGGACATGTCTGTTGGTGATGCTATATAAGTTGAAAAAACTTATTGAATCATAACATTCTGAACCATTGAAGAATTCTCTAACGAAAGAAGACAAGAGGAAATAAAATTCATTCAAGAAAATCAACATCACGACAAACAATTATGGATACAGGTACACAAATCATTCGATCTATAAATGATCTTACAATTGGTATGAAAGCCTGGTATTGTATGATTTGTTATCCATGATATTTTCTACCGTATATAGAAATAACTGTGTTTTCTGTTTCATTAGTGTTTTCCGTATTTGTAATGTATGAGTTTCTTCGTTTCACTACTATGAAAGGAATACATAAAGGAATACGCAAGTTTTGATGTTTAATGGTTACAAAAATACCATAGAAAACAAAAGTGTGGATGCTTCCTGTTTATGAGAAAGAACCGAGAAAAAAATTTGCTCCATGTTTAAGAGAAAGAACTGAGAAAAAGTTTGCTTCATGTTTAAGCAAATATTTATTACATTTATAGACTGTGGGTTTGTTCTGTAGTTGGTTTTAATAATTGAAAGCAATAGGAAACGAACAAACAAACCTTTTTCCTCACCTATATATGCAATGATTTTGAAAGGTGTTAACATAGAACAAAACAAGATTACTTTCGGTGATATGTAATGCTTATGGGTTCTGTGTTTGCTTATGAAAATATATGGATGAAAAAGAAAGGAAACAGAACTCACGGGTTAGAGTGAGAAACTTTGATTTTTAGTCATGTATCATCCATCAAAGTAGATAATGGTAGATGATGTTAATGTTGACTCAAGGCAAGAGTGGAGAAGAAGCCATGTAAAGAAACGTTATAAAAGAGTTTAGAAAAAAAAGGGAATTAGAAACGAAATTGTTGGAATACGTATGATCCGAGTATTCACAATACACTATGGAAAAGACCATACAACAACATAATGTATAATCGAAAATACTAAGGATGTACGAAATACCTTATTGCCATGGATAGGTTGCTTCTTTTTTAGATTCCAAGATACTGCAAACACGAATGCCCTCTACTGGTATCCACATGAGTATGCACGATCCGGGCTACGGCTGTGGTGTGCTAGCACGTCCTGAAACTCTTTCCGAATGCCGCACGATTTTCCTCTCGAATGGTGGCTAGGGTTTTGTGACAATTGTGTCTTACATCTAATGAGACCTAAGCATCTCTATTTATAGAGAAACCCTAATCCCATTGAGGCCCCAATAAGTTTCAGCCCATTATATCTCATATAATAAAAGCCCGA